>OZ024867.1:1105008-1117280 GCA_964017155.1 Oasisia sp. SBJ-2009
GCTATTTCCGTAAAGGTCTGCAAACAATTATCACTAATTAGTCTAAACATTCATCTTGCCGAACCACTTCAAGCGTGCTCGTAGTTCTAGCAATTGCTAAGGTTCGGTTCATAGCCAAAAAGAACATTATATTTGACGTTCCAAACATATGATTTGTTCCATATATGATGATAATTTCAACATGCATATACGTTGATATTTCAAAATTTGGTATATATCCCTAACGTTCTTTTCGTGGTGTTGAATTTTAAATCATGAAAGTTTATGTGTAAGAGATGCAAATGATGCACCTATGCATGATAGCGCGAATATATTATATACTAATCACAACACATTGCCTTTTTAATATGGTATATTAATGTGCCATACTCATTATAAATCCAACGTTGGAGTTTGATCAAACAACCTTACTACAAGCGCAAGTGTAAAAATAAATAGCGTACATAATTACATTAGAACAGCAACTAGATTTAATGTTATAATGTCCAATCATAAGTTAGCCCACTGGCGATGCAACAAGCCATTCGTTCAACCTTACTCCATTCGACGAAATGATCAACGCTCGTCCATATCGAGTTAAAAGCAAGATATTTATACGACAGAAAGGTACCATGGCATATCGCCCAAATTGTTTACTATGACACACTAATGCTATTGCATGTGCAAGCGGAGACGTAAACATTATAAGGCATTACTTTAGAACGTACACAGTTGTAGTGTTATCTATGCAATACAAGCAGAATTTACACACGCCCGTGAAGCAACAATCCACTCGTATACAGTAATACACTTGGGCAAATTGATCACCAATCGGCAATATCGAGATCAACATCAAGAGAGTTGTACTACATATGTCACAATGGAGAGTTACACTAATTAAATGCAGCAGTACAATGTCACCTAATGTAACCGATGGCGTAAGAAAGTGTCAATCACGACGAATAGTCTCACTCGTAAACATGACATCACCGATACATATAAGGTAAACCGTCGCCATAAAATCGAAATAAATATACATGTAGTAAATGGTACAGCGCTATATTACATATTTTAATCGTTGGTACAGTGAAATGTTTATATCGATCACACCCAATACATACTGTGCTACCACTTAAATTACAAACATATGACACTCGGTAAACAAAATGTGACTAGATTAACTATCACAAAATCTATTTATTTTAGATATAGATATGCAAAAGGGATTAACCTTTAATATAATTTAGCAAAATGAGTAATGTAACCTAACAAAATCAATCGCATCTGATGATTCAATAATCAACTTGTTAATACATTTAACATCAAACGGATGACCACATTCATGCACACACTCATACAACATGCAAACATATAGGCATACACCAGCACACGTACAGTCTTACAAATACTTATACGGACACATTCATGCAGAATACACACACGTACACAAACATGTGCACGCACGCTCATATGCATACATACACACGTACAATCACAGTTCACATACCCGTACAAACACGCACACACACAAATACACTCGCACACACACACATACACACACACACACACACACACACACACACACACACACACACACACACACACACACACACACACACAATCCCAAAGTTGATGGACGAATCCGATTTTCTGATTTTTAACCTACCCACCACAATTTTAAATCTCCTGCAACGAAGTAGTAAGTAGTAACAGTTAGAATCATATATATATATATATATATATATATATATATATATATATATATATATATATATCCAATGGCAGTATTTTGCAACACCTTGATATTTTCAATATTTTCTTAATCTGCAGTGAGGCAGGTGACCTGTAATTGTTTTTGATTAATTTAGAATACTAAAATAACATTCAACGGTTGCTTATGTTAACGAAACGGTTTACACTGGATTATGCTGAATTCTATTTATATCTAGGTCAACTTTTTGATTTAACACACTTAATGCACACTTGAAACTTTCCATCGTCAAATCGGAGGAACTTATTTTATACCGATTTCGCACAGTTCCCAACTCTCCAGCAATGTGGGTATGTTAATAGTCACATGTCCACAGTCGTCACCACTGCACTCACACTTGGCAGAACACGTGACCAGAGCCTCATTTCCGGTCGATGTGGGTCCGCTCAGTGTGCACTGTCGGTAGATTCCAGAAAGTTCGCATTTGGACCATATTTTGGTTATTCCAAGCGCCACTTCGACGTGCGACGTGAAGCAGACGAGGCGGCGACCCGTGATCGTGACGGTGAAAGACGCCTTGATCGCTTCCGGCACACGTCTCTTGATGCTGATGCCAGGAAACCAGCATTTCCCCTGCGGCTGCGGCTGCGGCTGCGGCTGCGGATTCCAGCTTCCGCCTGAATACACGTACATTGCTGAGTTATCCACAGTGACGCACGTGTCGATGTTGGCGTCGACCAGTTGCGCCGACTTTGCCGACGACATCGGCGGATCCACCTCGATACCTTTCGACTCCACGAGTTGTCTGTCGTACGCCTCTGCAACGACACAATTCAATTCATTACTTGAGACACGAATGTGTGCAAACATAACTTACATATCGATGTTACATTTAAGGTATACATTTTGAATTGGAAACGTAAACTTGATAATTATAATATAAAAGAAGATATATTGCAGTTACGTTACACAAAATATATGGACATTTACCAAATCGTCTCCTTATCCCTGATATCGGTACAGGTCTACAATTGCAGCTCTTTATATTTCATTAAAATGTGTTAAATAATTGACATTGTCCGAGCATATGGACATATTACAGAACTACTATCGTCAAGAGTGTTCTTGTTTTCGTTAACATCAGAAAGCAAACGAATTACCAACATAGAGTGCATTTCAATGTTTAACGTTACTATTTGCCTACGACACCTTGACGCATTTCGTTTTCGTTTCAGCTTCACCTGGCGATGGATTTGTCTCTATTGTGTGTTGTAAACAATACCAGTATTCCAAAAAAAAGAGTCATGGGAAAAATAGAGTCATGACCCATCCCTTCAATGAAAATGGCACTGCGCATGCAACACACAATCGTTGTGTTTTCAACAACTTGCAATCTACTAACCAACTGATTTTATATTTATTTATTGATGAATATTATTATTTTCTATTAATACGTTTACATGCACACACACACACACACACACACACACACACACACACACACACACACACACACACACACACACACACACACACACACACACACACACACACACACACCAACATATTGTCTTTAATACCATTAATTTTTTTTCTGAATTTTTTAAAACCTTAATGTGATGGTTTCACGTAAAAAGTCGGGGACATTCTTATTTAGACCCTTAAAAATCATACTATGACAGGGACAAAGTAATTACACCAACAGTACTTACCCGATGTGCGACAATTCAGTTTACCGAGGGCACCAACCACTGCGATGCTATTGACCCAACGGTATACTCCAACATCGTGCGTGGTTCGGTCTCCTCCTGTCAGTTCCATTGAGACGACCCTGCAAGAAACAGACAAAGATCCTGTTATCTACGACAACGAAATTATGTATAATTGATTTGCCTATCACAGTATCCGTGGTCTTTCAAAGTGGTTCTTCAAGCCATTGAAATGGATACAGAACAATTGCAATTACTGAGCATTACATCGACTGTCGATTGACATTTAGGCTCTAAATGTGCTTCTTTTGAGACAAACAATGTTTAGATAGTTGGCTTAAGTGAGACCTGCCCACAGCTATGTTTCGTTTATCAGAAGCCCCGTCAATACTGACGCGTCGAGTACGTCGTGGTCTGCTTACGTCACAACCAAACATATTTGCTAAGCAGTTGATCACGTGATGGCCTCTCCAGTGTGACGTCAGTAAACAGTGACGCACTGCGTCCCTCGTAAGCCTTAGTTACATCGTTACATAATTATGTGATTATAAACGTTGCATATTAGTTATTCTTCCTCTCTTGCAAGTATACACGAGATGGTTTAAATCATTATGGTATGCGTCATTGACTCGGCTTATTCTAATCCTCAATGCACCAACATGCTTTTTTCTTAAGCGGCATTGTACATGCCGTTATATTGCTTGTAATAATGAGGGTTTGGTAAATAGCGGAAGCATTGTTTACCTTCTCGGTGAGTACTGTACGTAATAGGCAACATCATTGGCAATTTCTAGATCCAGCGGGTAACCAGTTGTGTCGTGGACTTGTCTGTGGTTGCCGAAGTAGTCGGAACATTCGATGTGCTTCACGTCTAAAACACAGCTACTTGAATTGTAGTTAATAATTAAATACACACAAAGAGAGCATGTCAAGACCTGAATCACAAAACTACAGTTCAATCATGTTTATAATCCTGACTTTGAACGTTACTGTACGCGATACAACTAAACATGAGAACGGTGTTATGTTTATGCAACTACTGGGTTTTGATAATTGTTTAGATTTGTATGTCTTTGCGAAAACTTGCAACTTTCGTATAACGAGTAACATAACATCCGCTGCTTAATGACTGGTGTCAACACGAATCTTGACCACAGAGGGCGCTAACAATCTGACAAAACACACTCGAACCTCTTCTAAAAACGTTAAAAATAGCAGAAGGTGATTAAGATTGTTCAATTACATTTCATTAGCATAATGTCAACATAACACTAGCGTCAAACAGTTCTGTACATTTGTTATTATTTGGATGGAAACATTGTTAAACGAATGACGTGACAATAGTGACATAGTCATTTCATAGACATTCTGGCTAATATACTGTGCCTGACCCAGTAATTCGGAGACAAACTGGTACAACACTTACTACTATCTGCCCAACATATTCTCTTCTTATCGTAGTTGATGGCAATCGACACCACATTTCCAAAGTCTTTTGTCACGATCTTTGTGATGTTACTTCCGTTCAGATTAGCTTTGTAGATACGAGTAGGATCCCACGTCGCATAAAACAGCAAACTGAAATGTATATTTAATGTGTTAACAATAGGTGCACGACACATCTAATCTTGAAATAACTTTGCTAAGATCGCATTAGGTTTTAAATAAATAAAATACATAGTCTGGTTCCACTTACTTGTTGCTGGATGTTCTATGTTTAATTAAACTGTAGTATAATCGAAATATCGATATGTAAATTATAATTTTGTTGTTGTCATACAGACAATCCAGATCGTTCATAATGCATTCCACTGTAGGGTACGCAGAACAAGTTACGAATTTTGTTTTCAACTACTATTTATAAGGTTAGCTAAACATAATTTTTTTTACAAAATATGGAATAATATTATATATTTATAATTGGGAAATATTAAATGCATATAAAATATTATTATGCAAACACGTACACTGCATGAATTTAGGATATATGAAATGTCATTAGATTATTTTATATCTATGTTGGATAAATATCTTTACTTGTTTTCTATCAGCATTTGTTCATAATAAAAGAAGACATAATGCAAATTAGTAGGCAATTCCACACTGCTCTGATACCCTCATATCAGCACTAATATTTAACCCTAAGTCCTTTTCCTATATGTTTTAATATTTAGTACAATATCACCCGTTGTATATCGTGCGTCTTCATTCCAATGTCCTGTGTGGCGGCACTTACACTTCCCAAAATTAAACAGCATTTGCCACTTCTCAGACCATTCTGTTTACTTATTCAGATCATCTTGTAATTGCTGTCTATCTGCATCACCTTTAATTTGTCTAAACATATTTGTATCGTCCGCAAACTTCAACACCATGCTTGTTATATCATCATCCTAATTATTGATATGTATTAAGAATAAAATACTCCATTCAAAACCGATTTCCAGTTTGTAACCTCCCTATCAACTACCACCCTTTGTCTTCTATCAATAAGCCATTTTTCTATCCAGTTAATCATACTATTTACTATGCCATGGGTCTTTAGTTTAAGTAGTAATCTTTGATGTGGCACTTTGTCAAAGATTTGTTAAATCTAAGTATATTATATCAACTGGTGATCCTTCATCTACCCAGTTTGTGACATGATCCAACACAGTGTAACAGGTTTGTTAAGCATGACCTCGCTTTTTGAAACCCATGTTGAGATGTGTTTATCAAGTTATTTTTAAGAAGAAAATCCATCAAGTGATCTTTAATTAGTCTTTCCTATAATTTGCAAATCACCGATGTTAAACTCACTGGTCTATTATTCTCTGATTTGTTTCTTGATCCTTTTTTAAAATAAAGGTATGATGTTTGCTTCTTTCAATTCAAACGGAACTACTCCCTCCTCTAATGACAACTTGAACACTATTGCAAACGGTATGCTAGTTTGTTCTACAATTTCCAGAAGTAATTTGGGAGGAATCCCATCCAATCCACACCAGGTGATTTATTATACTTCATATCCTTCGTTTTCTTAGTTACCATATTTGGGGTTAAAAATATTTGCCCTAAATAGTCTGACTCTCTCCCATCGAATTTAGTCTGTGCTAGTGGTAATGCACTAATATCTTCTCTAGTAAATACTGAACTAATGTACTCATTTAATTATTATGTTTCCATCACTACCTTCTAGAGGACTGACCTTATCTTGAACTTTCTGTTTACTTCAAACATACGCATAAAGTTTCCTGCCTTCATGGCTATATTAAAAGCTAATTTGTTTTCATAGCTTCCCTTTGAATTTCTCATTTTAGCTGTGCTTCTTTATAAGTGGTATAGTCTTTAGCATTCCCAGTATGTCTGTATGTCTGCCACATAATTTGTTTGTACTTGATTTTTCTAATGGCTACTTTTGATAACTGTTTCTTGTTTACCTTTTCCCCTGTTTCTTTTCAAGGGGACATATTTATTGACAATGCTATCAATTCCACTCGTGTAACACATATACACACCGGCACGGATACCCGCGTTTATAAACGTTATATTCGAAACCTTTCGTTAGCAAATATGTTGTGTGTATTTATGTTTGTTTATGTTTTTGAATGCATGAATGGGTGGTGAAATGCATACACTACACATTAACCCAGAGTAGGCACCCAACATACCCATACAACCACACCAACACGCGCGCGCGCAAACACACACGCACACATACACAAGCATTAACACACGCAAACACGCACGCACATACACACGCAAGCAGGCATGCACGCACGTGTACACACACACATTTGCATTAAGTATGACACGCCTTTGCAAGACAGCGCATCTAAGATGATATGCTACATGTATACCATACTGAGCTTCTTTAATATACGTTGCACTATCATATTCGGAATGGTTTTGTAAGGTTTTCTGTGCAATAATATTTTAAACTTCAAACAATAAAATTACGAATGTTCACCTATGTGTTCACTAGTAAATGTGCATACATGGGAATCAGATTGACCCATTTTATTTTGAGCCCCAAGTTGTCAAATAGGACAAAATAAATGTACCGTCAAAATGTCATGTGCGGCCGTATTGTTTTTGTAGGCACCAAAATAACAACTTCAGCGACTCTATTTTCACACCTGCCCACAAGTTTGACACTCTTTGTGCGTATCTGCCTAGCTTTAGTAGTAAGACAGTATGAGTCACGTTACCTCGAGATCTGATCTACAGCCAAGCCTTTCGTGACGCTGCCACTGGTGACGACTGTCGTTGTCACGTAGCTCTCCAACTCACACCTTTCAATCCGTGACCCGGTTGCTAAGTACAGTTTGTTTTCTACTGATTCAGCGATTATCTGAACAACAGTTGACTCTGCAGAGAACACAATATGTACATGATATCATTTTGTATAATGTTTAATGACAACTTGTTACTGGCGCAACGTTTTTTCCATATCATTCCACTCGATCTGTTCGTTTCCAGCAAACATCGTCAGCACTGCATGTCTGACGCAAGCAGATTTGACAGCTCCATAATGTCACCTCACATTGACAGGTTTACTTGTGACCTCCTCCACGCCTTATCTGCCACAATTATACTTAATTGTACTTTTAAATGGTTAGATTATGTTAATACTTCTAGATGAAAAAACACCAAGAAATTATCTTTTTGTTCTCTGTTATGGGTTGGCAACGATTTTGAATTGAATTGAATTGAATTGATATTTATTCCAACAACAACAACTACTACTACATTATTAATACAGTGCATACAATATGTAAAGATTAAAAATGATTTTTCAGTAGAAGGGTGGGTACGCCAGAGAGCTGTGCGGGGTAAGTAATGTCAACAAGTTAAGTGTTTCAATAGAAGGGTGGATACGCCAGAGAGCTGCGCGGGGTAAGTAAGGTCAACAAGTTAAATGTTTCAATAGAAGGGTGGATTCGCCAGAGAGCTGCGCGAGGTAAGAAAGGTCAACAAGTTAAGTGTTTCAGTAGAAGGGTGGATTCGCCAGAGAGCTGCGCGGGGTAAGTAAGGTCAACAAGTTAAGTGTTTCAGTAGAAGGGTGGATTCGCCAGAGAGCTGCGCGGGGTAAGAAAGGTCAACAAGTTAAGTGTTTCAATAGAAGGGTGGATTCGCCAGAGAGCTGCGCGGGGTAAGTAAGGTCAACAAGCTAAGTGTTTCAATAGAAGGGTGGATTCGCCAGAGTGTTGCGCGGGGTAAGAAAGGTCAACAAGCTAAGTGTTTCAATAGAAGGGTGGATTCGCCAGAGTGTTGCGCGGGGTAAGTAAGGTCAACAAGCTAAGTGTTTCAATAGAAGGGTGGATTCGCCAGAGTGTTGCGCGGGGTAAGTAAGGTCAACAAGCTAAGTGTTTCAATAGAAGGGTGGATTCCCCAGAGTGTTGCGCGGGGTAAGTAAGGTCAACAAGCTAAGTGTTTCAATAGAAGGGTGGATTCGCCAGAGAGCTGCGCGGGGTAAGTAAGGTCAACAAGTTAAGTGTTTCAATGTGAACAAAATAATATTATTTCAACTAATTTGCAATAGGCTAAATTACCTACAATGTAAGCCTGGATTCGTGTTATATATTTCAAATTGTCATATATGTTGTCATGCTTATTTGTATATGTGATTTAGACAACTTCAAAAAATAGTATATATATATATATATATATATATATATATATATATATATATATATATATATATATGTATGTATGTATGTCGGTCGGTCTGTCTGTGTTACTTGTATTTATGTATTTCTCTTTTTTTCTCTCGGTGAGTCTTTCGCGCGTGATTCGGACAGTTTATTCCGTATTCAAGCACATACTACGTTTTGCGAACCGAATAACATATTTGCCCATAAGGGTTAGAATGTCATAATATAAATATATATGGATATTTTATTTTGTTATCGCAGGCCATGCATTATTGTCGTCAGCTCAGAATAATTTCTGGACGTTTTGCTGTCGTGATGCAAATATTTATATCCCCGCAAATATTCATACGCAAGTTGGAGGGTAATAATTATTAGTCACAATAATCCCAATACCTTTCCTCTCATTCTACGATATTAATGTTCCGCACTTAATAGCTATCGAACTGGCATGTGGCCAACTCATAATAATGCAAATGCAACACAAAAACATATTGTGAATAATTATACCACAGCGGTAGCTATATGAGATTCTGTGTTGGGCAATCATAATATATTATGTACACCCGCCAGTGAAGCAACAAGTTACTCCTTCAAACTGACAACATTTGGCGAATTGACCACCACTCGACCATATTGAGATGAACATCAGGAGAGGTGTACGACAGTGAGACACTATGACACACTATATAGCATACCCCGAATATTGTGAACACTAATCAGATATAAAATGGTGTGCCTGGGACAGTTACGATATAGCACCAAAGAAAACAACACTCAAGGGAAATCATTGAAGAATAACAGTCAGTTGGAAGAGAGATGTTACATCTCATGCGCATTTCAAACAACGAATTTTGGCGCGAAAACATGGACACTCGCCGAGTTGGCAAAGAACAAACATGAAGGGAATCGTGTGACATGTCACGTATCGGGACAGAACAAACATATTTATAAGAGAGAAGACCGATTGTATCAGTAGATGCGCCGTCTCCCATGGACGTCGCGTACAACCGCCTAGAACACTTACAGCGGGAAACTATCTAGAGGACGACAAGCAAGACGGTGGATCGAGAGACGAACTAGACGTGTACAGGAAGGGCCCCGTCTGACGTAGGATAACGCTAGACAGGCATATTTGGAAACAGCATGCTGATGCCTTCATCACAAGATGATAACATAGACGTTGTATTACAAGATGATACAGTGGGTGTTGTATGGGGCGATGTAACAGTGGAGTAACAGTTGTAATACAAAATGATACAATAAATGCTGTATTACAAGATGATGAAATGCGTGTTCGGTTCCAAAATGATACAATGGTTTCTTTGTTACGAGATGATACAAAGGATGCTATATTAGAAGATGATGCAACGGGTGTTGTAATACAATGATTCAGTGTATTAGATTACACACAACAGTCAACTTGCCTGCTGTTAAGATGGTCTTCGTGTTGGAGCCATCCAGCGAAGCTTGCTTGATTGTGTTGAAGCCATCCAACCAGAACAAGAAGCCACGAACATCGTCCACTGCCAGTTCCTGTACATCTTCAAATAGACCACAGGTGTCTCTTACTCTAGTACATTTGTATTTCTGAGTTCTCGTACTCGTATCCAAGCATCTTCGTAGTAATCTTACTCCTACTCGATTACATTTGCATTGTAATCACTCCATCTCTGACCATATTCTATCAAGCCTTGGCTATGACGTCACACACCATATATCAACTTATTCTTCACACAGTAATAATAAATACGTACGTGGTCTACAAATGTACTTCATTTATCTCGTAATCTGGTATTTTTTATTACTGAGTTCTCGTACTCGTATCCATGCATCTTCATAGTAATCTTACTCCTACTCGATTACATTTGCATTGCAATCACTCCATCTCTAACCATATTCAAAACATTCTTGGCTATGACTACGCACCACACCAAGCATCGACTATTTCCACACACAGTAACATTTAACAAGGTCACCTCGCCATAAGGTTTATTATAGTCCAGTCCCGAGGGTGAACGTAATAGCGAGGTCTCACTGTAGGGTGTGTCTTACAGTCGGTGCCTACCTCGGTTCTACATGAACCCAGGTCACTGGAACTAATAGTGTCCAAATACAAAAAAATATCGAAACAAATTGATTTCATCAATTAGTTTACCTTGCTACTAAGATCACATTTGTCCAGTCCCTATGGGAACTTTAAAAGCGAGGTTCCACAGCAGGCTCTTTCTTACCAGTACCGGTGACCAGCTCTGTTGGGGGTCCGTACATCGCGCGTGCTGACGACGACGTGTTCAGTGGAAGTCTCAATACACTATCATCACTATCGCGTGCACTGACAAGAAGAGCGCTGGGACAGTGGATCGGGACACCTGTGTGACAAAGACGACAACACAGGTGGACTTGTGGGAGAGTAACTGCATACAACTGTCTAACTACACTTACCAGTTGAAACCAAGACCAGCTCGACTTCTCTAGAAAGCATTCAGTCAATCTGTTATGAATACGAGAACAATATTCGTACATTCGCCAATGTCAGCCAGTTAATCTGTCATACAACTGAGCGAGCTAGAGCTATTTAAAATGAACCTTTCTGTTACATGTTTGACAAGGCTTCGTTAACGTACCGTTGTGTTGTCTAATAGTTATAGGCACCACACGTGAGGATGCAATTCATATTGTGAATTCAAGACTCAGCAGGACAATAAGATACACGTTTCGGAATGTTGTGTAGTATAGACACAATGTATACAATTGCTTTGAATTATACAGACAATATACAGTTGTACTTCTTAAAAATCGTAACCTCTATGTAAATAGAAATGACACCATTGAAACGTTAAAATAGTTATTATAATTTCAGATGAAAATTTGGTTGCAAGTACCGTATATTTAAAATGATAATATTCCTTGACAAATCAGATAATGCAATCGCATCATACATGAATGTAATATATAAAATAGTATTCGTCTAAAACAATTATGTGGTTATTGTTTAACTATTTGTTTTATGCCAAATTTCTGCAATATGTGCATTTGTTTGTACACTCTAAACCAGTAAATTTGTTATATTACTTTGGTTTATCTTTAATAATTTGTAATACATTATTCAACTAATTCATTATATGAATTTTGCATTTCAGGTTTATTTCTAAAGGTTGTTAGTCTACATGTATAAATTGCTAATCCTGAATTACTAAACATATTTCCGTTTATTGAATAAGTATAGTCATACATTTG
>OZ024867.1:1117480-1147480 GCA_964017155.1 Oasisia sp. SBJ-2009
AGAAACTTGGACTCAGGAAATAAATTAGACCACAGATGCTTTCACGGAATAAAACATCTGCGTGGGTAGGTCTACCAGTCTTGCAGATATGTACTGAATGCTGAAATGCTTTGAGTCCAGGTTGGGGACCAACCAAGCGATCTGCGTCTGTGGTCAACGCGTCCAAAGTAACTGACCGCAATTCACAGGTTGCTGTGCACGGACTGTCACCGTCCGGGTGGCGGGCGGGCGGGCGGACGGGCGGACGGGCGGGCGGGCGGGCGGGCGGGCGGGCGGACGGGCGGGCGGGCGGGCTGGCAGGCTGGCGGGCGGGCGGGCGGGCGGGCGGGCGGAAGGAAGGAAGGAAGGAATGAAGGAAGGAAGGAAGGAAGGAAGGAGGGAAGGAGGGAAGGAGGGAAGGAGGGAAGGAGGGACGGAGGGACGGAGGGAGGGAGGGAGGGAGGGAGGGAGGGAGGGAGGGAGGGAGGGAGGGAGGGAGGGAGGGAGGGAGGGAGGGAGGGAGGGAGGGAGGGAGGGAGGGAGGGAGGGAGGGACGGACGGACGGACGGACGGACGGACGGACGGACGGACGGACGGACGGACGGACGGACGGACGGACGGACGGACGGACGGACGGACGGACGGACGGACGGACGGACGGACGGACGGACGGACGGACGGACGGACGGACGGACGGACGGACGGACGGACGGACGGACGGACGGACGGACGGACGGACGGACGGACGGACGGACGGACGGACGGACGGACGGACGGGGACGGACGGACGGACGGACGGACGGACGGACGGACGGACGGACGGACGGACGGACGGACGGACGGACGGACGGACGGACGGACGGACGGACGGACGGACGGACGGGACGCACAGAATCGGGGAAAGACGGGATGACGAAAGGACCACGGACGGACGGCGGACGGACAGACGGGCGGGCGGGCGGGCGGCGGGCGGGCGGGCGGGCGGGCGGGCGGGCGGGCGGGCGGGCGCGCGGGCGGGCGGGCGGGCGGGCGCGCGGGCGGGCGGGTGGGCGGGCGGGCGGGTGGGTGGGCGGGCGGGTGGGCGGAATGAAGGAAGGAAGGAAGGAAGGAAGGAAGGCAGGAAGGCAGGAAGGAAGGAAGGAAGGAAGGAAGGAAGGAAGGAAGGAAGGAAGGACGGACGGACGGACGGACGGACGGACGGACGGACGGACGGACGGACGGACGGTCGGACGGACGGACGGACGGACGGACGGACGGACGGACGGACGGACGGACGGACGGACGGACGGACGGACGGACGGACGGACGGACGGACGGACGGACGGACGGACGGACGGACGGACGGACGGACGGACGGACGGACGGACGGACGGACGGACGGACGGACGGACGGACGGACGGACGGACGGACGGACGGACGGACGGACGGACGGACGGACGGACGGACGGACGGACGGACGGACGGACGGACGGACGGACGGACGGACGGACGGACGGACGGACGGACGGACGGACGGACGGACGGACGGACGGACGGACGGACGGACGGACGGACGGACGGACGGACGGACGGACGGACGGACGGACGGACGGACGGACGGACGGACGGACGGACGGACGGACGGACGGACGGACGGACGGACGGACGCACAGAATCGGGGAAAGACGGGATGACGAAAGGACCACGGACGGACGGCGGACGGACAGACGGGCGGGCGGCGGGCGGGCGGGCGGGCGGGCGGGCGCGCGGGCGGGCGGGCGCGCGGGCGGGCGGGCGGGCGGGTGGGCGGGTGGGTGGGTGGGCGGGCGGGTGGGTGGGCGGGCGGGTGGGCGGAATGAAGGAAGGAAGGAAGGAAGGAAGGAAGGAAGGAAGGCAGGAAGGCAGGAAGGAAGGAAGGAAGGAAGGAAGGAAGGAAGGACGGACGGACGGACGGACGGACGGACGGACGGACGGACGGACGGACGGACGGACGGACGGACGGACGGACGGACGGACGGACGGACGGACGGACGGACGGACGGACGGACGGACGGACGGACGGACGGACGGACGGACGGACGGACGGACGGACGGACGGACGGACGGACGGACGGACGGACGGACGGACGGACGGACGGACGGACGGACGGACGGACGGACGGACGGACGGACGGACGGACGGACGGACGGACGGACGGACGGACGGACGGACGGACGGACGGACGGACGGACGGACGGACGGACGGACGGACGGACGGACGGACGGACGGACGGACGGACGGACGGACGGACGGACGGACGGACGGACGGACGGACGGACGGACGGACGGACGGACGGACGGACGGACGGACGGACGGACGGACGGACGGACGGACGGACGGACGGACGGACGGACGGACGGACGGACGGACGGACGGACGGACGGACGGACGCACAGAATCGGGGAAAGACGGGATGACGAAAGGACCACGGACGGACGGCGGACGGACAGACGGGCGGGCGGCGGGCGGGCGGGCGGGCGGGCGCGCGGGCGGGCGGGCGGGCGCGCGGGCGGGCGGGCGGGTGGGCGGGCGGGCGGGTGGGTGGGTGGGCGGGCGGGTGGGCGGAATGAAGGAAGGAAGGAAGGAAGGAAGGAAGGCAGGAAGGCAGGAAGGAAGGAAGGAAGGAAGGAAGGAAGGAAGGAAGGAAGGACGGACGGACGGACGGACGGACGGACGGACGGACGGTCGGACGGACGGACGGACGGACGGACGGACGGACGGACGGACGGACGGACGGACGGACGGACGGACGGACGGACGGACGGACGGACGGACGGACGGACGGACGGACGGACGGACGGACGGACGGACGGACGGACGGACGGACGGACGGACGGACGGACGGACGGACGGACGGACGGACGGACGGACGGACGGACGGACGGACGGACGGACGGACGGACGGACGGACGGACGGACGGACGGACGGACGGACGGACGGACGGACGGACGGACGGACGGACGGACGGACGGACGGACGGACGGACGGACGGACGGACGGACGGACGGACGGACGGACGGACGGACGGACGGACGGACGGACGGACGGACGGACGGACGGACGGACGGACGGACGGACGGACGGACGGACGGACGGACGGACGGAAGCACAGAATCGGGGAAAGACGGGATGACGAAAGGACCACGGACGGACGGCGGACGGACAGACGGGCGGGCGGCGGGCGGGCGGGCGGGCGGGCGCGCGGGCGGGCGGGCGGGCGGGCGGGCGGGCGGGTGGGCGGGCGGGCGGGTGGGTGGGTGGGCGGGCGGGTGGGTGGGCGGGCGGGTGGGCGGAATGAAGGAAGGAAGGAAGGAAGGAAGGAAGGAAGGAAGGCAGGAAGGCAGGAAGGAAGGAAGGAAGGAAGGAAGGAAGGAAGGAAGGAAGGACGGACGGACGGACGGACGGACGGACGGACGGACGGACGGTCGGACGGACGGACGGACGGACGGACGGACGGACGGACGGACGGACGGACGGACGGACGGACGGACGGACGGACGGACGGACGGACGGACGGACGGACGGACGGACGGACGGACGGACGGACGGACGGACGGACGGACGGACGGACGGACGGACGGACGGACGGACGGACGGACGGACGGACGGACGGACGGACGGACGGACGGACGGACGGACGGACGGACGGACGGACGGACGGACGCACAGAATCGGGGAAAGACGGGATGACGAAAGGACCACGGACGGACGGCGGACGGACAGACGGGCGGGCGGGCGGGCGGGCGGGCGGGCGGGCGGGCGCGCGGGCGCGCGGGCGCGCGGGCGGGCGGGCGGGCGGGCGGGCGGGCGGGCGGACGGACGGACGGACGGACGGACGGACGGACGGACGGACGGACGGACGGACGGACGGACGGACGGACGGACGGACGGACGGACGGACGGACGGACGGACGGACGGACGGACGGACGGACGGACGGACGGACGGACGGACGGACGGACGGACGGACGGACGGAGGGAGGGAGGGACGGACGGACGGACGGACGGACGGACGGACGGACGGACGGACGGACGGACGGACGGACGGACGGACGGACGGACGGACGGTCGGACGGTCGGACGGACGGACGGACGGACGGACGGACGGACGGACGGACGGACGGACGGACGGACGGACGGACGGACGGACGGACGGACGGACGGACGGACGGACGGACGGACGGACGGACGGACGGACGGACGGCGGACGGACAGACGGGCGGGCGGGCGGGCGGGCGGGCGGGCGGGCGGGCGGAATGAATGGATGAAGGAAGGAAGGAAGGAAGGAAGGAAGGAAGGAAGGAAGGAAGGAAGGAAGGAAGGAAGGAAGGAAGGAAGGAAGGACGGACGGACGGACGGACGGACGGACGGACGGACGGACGGACGGGCGGGCGGGCGGGCGGGCGGGCGGGCGGGCGGGTGGGCGGGCGGGCGGGCGGAATGAAGGAAGGAAGGAAGGAAGGAAGGCAGGAAGGAAGGAAGGAAGGAAGGAAGGAAGGAAGGACGGACGGACGGACGGACGGACGGACGGACGGACGGACGGACGGACGGACGGGCGGGCGGGCGGGCGGGCGGGCGGACGGACGGACGGACGGACGGACGGACGGACGGACGGACGGACGGACGGACGGACGGACGGACGGACGGACGGACGGACGGACGGACGGACGGACGGACGGACGGACGGACGGACGGACGGACGGACGGACGGACGGACGGACGGACGGACGGACGGACGGACGGACGGACGGACGGACGGACGGACGGACGGACGGACGGACGGACGGACGGACGGACGGACGGACGGACGGACGGACGGACGGACGGACGGACGGACGGACGGACGGACGGACGGACGGACGGACGGACGGACGGACGGACGGACGGACGGACGGACGGACGGACGGACGGACGGACGGACGGACGGACGGACGGACGGACGGACGGACGGACGCACAGAATCGGGGAAAGGCGGGATGACGAAAGGACCATAGGACGGAAGGAAGGAAGAAAGGAAAAGGAAGGGAGGAACGAAGGAAGGAAGAAAGGAATGACGGAAAGAAGGAAGGATGGAAGGGTGGAAGGGCGGAAGGAAGGAAGGAAAAGGAAAGGAGGAACGAAGGAAGGAAGAAAGGAAGAAAGGAAGGACGGAAACGGGGAAAACAGAAGGACTGAAGACGGGTGTGATAAATGACGGTGCATGATCATATAAATGACTTGTGTGGTTTTCTAAATGTATATCCATTTCTGCTGACTTCTAGGGAAAGTGCTTGCTTCTCTGCCTATGATGGAGGTAGCAGTAGTATGTAACTATATGTCTGCTGTATAGAACGTGGATACTATAAACGACACATATTACTACGCTTTGGCATTACTGCGAATCAATTTTATTTTGAAATTGCATGTATTGTTTATCATTTCAAGATGTTGCGAGTAGAATCATTTGAAATGGTGAATATTGTACAGGTCTAAATAAAACACAACTAAGCACACTTTGCATGCAGTAGATCTTCAACATATCTACGTGTATTGGGTAATTGCGCCAGACATGCATGCTCGCGATTTTTTTATTTTGGGTTTATGCACTTGACACATGAAAACATTTCAGTATTCAATACATTCCTGCATGTCGTGTAGAACTACCCACGCATGGGAAGTTGTTACGCTTCACCGGTGGTACGATAATTGACCTTTCACTGACACATTCACTAACGCCATACATGCAGGCTCGCGTGTTTGCGGTTGGTGTCATGTACTTAACACGGACAAACCTTTCAGCAGTCAACACATCTCTGATAGTTGTGTAGAACTACACATGCATTACTTGGTCGTGATCTTGTTCTTGGTCGTATGCGTGGACTTGCTCTTTGTTGTGTTTGTGTTTGTGTTTGTGTTTGTGTTTGTGTTGGTGTTGGTGTTGGTGTTGGTGTTGGTGGTTGTGGTTGTGGTTGTGGTTGTGGTTGTGGTTGTGGTTGTGGTTGTGGTTGTGGTCGATGTGATCGTGGACTTGGTCTTGGTCTTGGTCTTGGTCTTGGTCTTGGTCTTGGTCTTGGTCTTGGTCTTGGTCCTGGTCCTGGTCCTGGTCCTGGTCCTGGTCTTGGTCTTGGTCTTGGTCTTGGTCTTGGTCTTGGTCCTGGTCTTGGTCTTGGTCTTGGTCCTGGTCCTGGTCCTGGTCCTGGTCCTGGTCCTGGTCTTGGTCTTGGTCGAGGTCGAGGTCGAGGACTTATGCGCTAATACATCACGTGAGCTACAACAAATGCAAAAGGAATTAGCTGATAAAAGAGAACATTAGTGTATGGAAATGAACAAGTCGAAGACAAAGGTGAAGATGGAAAACGACTCACCGTTGTACGTCAACAATAACGTTGAAAGCTACGTCGACCTGGGACAAAACTACACCTGTGGAAATAAAAACTGCCCATGTTTTACCTGTATCTTTGTCTTTGAATTATAATTTTGATAAACTGAGTCTCTTTTGGATGCGAAATTTCGTCAAGAAGACATCCTGTGAAACATACGTTTAGCATATGCAGTGTCACTGCTCAAAGCCGATAGGTGGCATCACTGTTTTGTATTAACTGATAAGTTTAAGAGTTTAGTACTTAACATTTACATAGTATATATAACAGGTAACAAAACAAAGATCATAACTTTTAAATTATATATGTACTGTAAAAGAAATAATGAATTATGATATAAAATCTATCAAAACAAGTTGTTGCTGTTGTCTGCGTTGTGCGTGACCTGGCTCAGTATAAGTAGAGGTTTGTATTGTGTTCACATGATAGAATAACAATGATCTTTGTATCATGTTTATTTCAAAATCGACCATCGTCTCTACAATATTTTGCGGTACGGCGGCCCTGGTGGCAACGAGTGCATACCGATGTTTCACATGGCCATATTGAGGATCTAAAGTGCTGCCACCAGACGTCGCCTGGGTAGTCGATTATAGGAGCCATTGTTTAGGAGGCGAGTAAGACCGAGATTGCGATCGGAAGACTGCGGAGAGAGATCCGTGAGTAGACATCAGCAACAGAGAGAAGGAACTGGAGACTGTTGACACAGCATGTATTGATAGAAAAAGGTGGGAACAATGTGGATATATATTATATATATTTATCCATTTATCGGTGTGTAGTTCGACATAGAGTCTTCAAAAAATTTCAGCGTTTTGCTGAATGGGCGCGCCGCAATAAGAGTATATATGGTGGGGTAGTTTGGCCGATACCGAGCGTATGCAAATTTTCAACAAAGCGTATGCAAGGGTAAATAATGTAGTACAAAAATACTAATTGTATCTGTATGTTGATACTTCCATTTCGATAACACCTGTATAGGTTAAATTGGCCTCCCACATTTTTTTTTATCCTGTAGTCAAATATAATAGTCTCATATTTCGACGTGGGGTAGTTGTTGACGATACCGAGCGAATGACATAGAATCACTGAATTTGGAGATAGTTTTCAATATTAGTGGACGTTTTTTTCACATATTTGTCTGGTGTTACTTAAGGTATGTGAAAATGATAAATTAGAAATGCAGCCATCTTTTTCTTCTATATGTCATGATGTTTATACGTGTGGTGGTACCGAGCGTATACACGAGACCGAGCGTATGCAAATCAAATATCTCAAAAATTACGTACTGCTGCCAGTGCCAGAAGAAAGGGAGAGACACAGGAAGGCAATAGCTAAATCATGGAAGATAAGATGTCGGTAGCTAAATTTCTTACGAGATCAGAAAACAGCAATGAGTTACTTTGGCAGAATTATTAAATCAGGGGACGAGAAATCTTTTCACCGACAGACACTATGCAAAACATCTGCAGGAAGTTCAGCCTTGAATTCAGCGAGAGTAAGATATCATTTACTGCATTATGCAGGGGAAGACCATCCAATGTCAAGCTCAGAGATGCCAGCGTCACGCCAACATGTTCATGACGCCGAATGCCTCCAAAGTACTGCCAAAGTCCTTACCTGAATTAACCTCGATGAGTGATGAAACTATAACGCAGACACTGAATGACGGGGACTGCACAGGACCAATCAAATATAAACTGTGGATCAAGAAAGACGTGCTATACAAGACCACCCTCAGGACAAATTGAAGTGGTGGAGGACATTGACACATTCTCCTAAACACTGATAAGAGAACTCCCATAATTCAGAGGACATTGTGGCAGGGCCTTCACACAGTACGAGCAAATCAGACATATCAGAGGTAATCTTAAGCTTATGACGGAAGCCACGTGCAGTGAATGGCTTGTTGGAGGCGCGCGCCATTGTGCCAGTGGACAACCCTCTTACGGTGACAGGCAGCTCATGTTACCATGAATGTTGCTATGAAGGGCCCGGGCGGACATTTCACCCAAACTGCGACGGGTGGAGAAGTGTCCCTGTCGCTGTCAGCCGGTATCAGTAGGAGGCAGATCCACGTGAAGCAAGCTCCAGCAATGGCCGTCGTTACAATTTTAGACAATAGTCTCAAATGATCAGATGGTGTCAACTATCGAAGAGTACAGACATGCTGGCTGTGTTGCACACTTTGTTGAATAAAGGACATGTTCAGTTCATGTCATGCTTTCGTATACTATGAGTATTGTACTAGACAAGTTTAGTTTGTCGATGAGGTTTTTGCCATGGTTATCACTTAATAATGCAGAACATTATTGTAGCAGTAAGCACATTAGTAGAATAAGTTGTTTATTTGTTATTGTGATTAGCGGAATGTATTCGATGCCTACACATAATTAATTTGGTTAAGAGTAGAATTTCACGCGATCTCCCCCTGTTTTTGAATCATTAAAAAGTATAACAAATTTGTCTGATGTCCAATATTTACTGAACCACTGTGTATATACTAAAACTATTGTCTTTTGTCACTCGACGACCAAAAATAGACGACCAACAGTTCGAGACGGCGTCCATTAGCTGAAAGGAAGACTGTTTAATCATCCCGAACATTATAAAATAATCGACATGACAATTACTTGGTTAAAAATGTCTTGCCTCAATGGCGACGTATGAGTTAAAGGAGAACTGCGTTTCCTTGGAAATGGCGATGACTGGGAAATAGTGCACATACCTGTCTCAGGGCAACACGCCGAAGCCAAGCAGAATAAAACAAATGCCCCTTAGAACAAGTATTTTCTATTTTCAAAATACCAGTAAAGAATGCTTTTCAGCTATAATAATAATAATAGTAACTTCTTTTGCGCCAATATCCTCGAAAATCAAGCTCAGTGGCGCGACAAAACCAGGGGATTAATCAATCTCATAATCGAAAGCAATGCGTGAGTCGTCAACGGATGGATGGAAAAGCTAGGAGGCTAAGGAGGATAGGCAGCATTAAAGAGATAGGTTTTTAGATGTTGGCGGAATGAAACTATATTACCTTGTGATTTAACACTGGCAGGAAGCGAATTCCACACCGTTGGTGCGGCAACCGAGAAAGCTCGGGTCCCGGCTTTCGTTTTCACCCGAGGGATGTAAAGAGGGTTACTATTGGTTGAGCGTAGCTGTCTAGAATTTCTTGTTGGAGTTAGCATTGAATTTAGATACGCTGGTTGTGTAGATGAGAGTGCTTGATAGGCTATTGTACACATTTTGAAAAAGATGCGATAGTGCACAGGTAGCCAATGCAGTGATACCGAGCGTATACCTATTTTAAACATCCTTATGAAGACTACAGAAGACAGTATCCGCATAAGGTGTGTTCCGTTGAAAAGGTAATTGTTCATTTTATACCTGCATTTACGATGACAGTATACAAGCAGTTCCCATTAGAATGACAAGTACTTATATGACCGCTTAATTCTTTTACGGGGTACCGAAAATGTATTCTAATTTTTTTAATAAAAACAAAAGAATGTTTAGAAACATTGCCACTTCTGTCCATTTTGAACCATACACCTGTCACATGATCAAACAAAATAAACTAGAGCATTTAGCGAAGAAATTAAATACCATAACATATACATTAGATACACTATGTGCGTGCATACACTCGGTATCGCACAACACGGACACCCAACTTCAAAGCGATGCCAAAGAGCCGATTTTACTAATTAAGCTACCCAAATTTATTTACAGTATACACTGACATCTTTATTTATTAGTGACTAAAGGGAAGACGTGACATATTGAATTCTAAATTTACCCCCACAAAGCAGATTCTGACGACGTTTCGTGATAACTGACCATATATATATATATATATATATATAAATTATGGTTAATTTGAATGATGATGGTGTCACTGGAAGACGGCATTTAGCCAGTTGACACCCATGCATTGCAGCACGCTGGCATGCATACAAATACTGATTTCTATAGTAGGCTCTTTTGTTTTGATATATCGTTCATTACAGACACCTATTAACACACATTTATTTTATCTAAGTCATACTCTGTGGTCTGCGGTGCTCATCTTGGTTTGATTCACATTTGTGTATAAAAATAGGTTTATGATATACATTCTTCATCATATATTCATGCCAAAGTTAGCGTAATCGTAGTCATGCATCTGCATAGTAGCATACTCGTAAACGCTTACATTCGAATTGTACTCATTCCATACATCTCGCACTCACTAAATAAATCATATATTGACCCTTGTAGATGGATACCCATAAAAGACAACACACTGTGTACGGATGGCACATGTGCCTAGATAACAAGTTATCGTATATTTTAGATATCAGGTATTTAACATAATATTTGCATGACTAGTACTTGTATATTTTGCACAAGTAAATTCATAGTCTGTATTAGTATGGCGGTCTGACGTCGACAGGTACCAGCTAGCAAGCAGGGGTAAGTAGGGGAAAGTCCGGTAATATGAGGCACCATATAACATGGGCCACACCCCCAACTCAGAAATGGTAACGAAAAACCGTTGCCATGCATCGCTAACATACTGTGTTAGATAAGAAAACTGTGCGATGCAGACCGTCAAAATGGGGAGTGGTAAAACGTAAAACGTAACACATTTACGTTAATAAAATTGATAACATTTGTTACGATTTCCATATGTTGGATTACTTCACATAAATCATATACATGTTTAAGTCTGTATCAACATGAATGACGTTTTATGACGAATTAAGTAACGGGGGAGTTCTTTTTATGCGTGATAATACAAGCTCATTGGAGAAATTCCCGCCTGTAGCAAAATGGAATTGATATACCTTATGGGTATTATGCATCACATGACGTTCAGGTAATATGGGCATATACGTTGCTGATTAATATCGATGTGGGATCCAGTCGAGTGCATTCGAAGAGATCATGTCATCTCCCAAACCCCGCAGGAACTAAGAAAAGGAAGGTGGCTCTTGCTAAAATCTTCACCGGGACTCTTCATAAATCACAACTTGAAGCACGTGAAGCCGCAACATCCAATACGGGTCTTAAGTACCAGAAGCTTAACAAGTTAGAAGAACGAAGAAATCCATACGCAAACGGTGGCCTATAAAAAGTTGTACAGAACCCCAGGGGTGAAAGACTGTGAAACAGTTATAAACACTGACGCCGAAAATACGATATGTTCACAATGACATGAATGGAACTTGCTACCCGCACTGAGGGAATGGTTGAAATGTGAAACAGGGAGGTTGCTTGCTTTGGAACTTGTTAAAGGGTGAAGGTACTCAAATGTGATTTATGTTAAGTTCTCTGTGAGTGCGTGCACGCATGTATTGCATTGGTGCGTGTGTGTCCATCTTGGGTAATATGATCACATAGACCAATGGGGCATGCTCACATTACCAATACCTGTTTTAATACGAGTCATTTGGGAAACAATTGTACTCGTTCTCATTAAGAATGTAAACAACCTACGAATGGCATAATGCACACAATGTCCGGTCGAGCGCACGAAATGCAAGATGAGAGACAGATGTGCGCATAGGTAATCCATCCTATCTCACGTTTCATCCACTGCCAGCGCCAACCGGACGAAGCATTACGAGATATTAGCATCTGCTTTCCGAAACGCAGCCAAGAGCAACGGGCGTCCACCTAGCGGATGCCTCAGTCACCAAGAATGCGCTGATTCGGCTGTCCGCCTATGTTTTTTAAGGCGAACACGACGCAGGCTACAACCGTTCGTGTTTCAGAGAACACGTTCGATCGATGTCCGGTGATCAGACCTCAGTTATGTCCTCCGGAATGCTAACAAATCGTTTACGCAGCGAATCGCCAGTCACAGCCACAGGGCTGCTGGATAGTCCCGTTCACACGTTAGCGACAGCAGCGCCAGGTTATCGTTGTGGCGTTTATGTAATTCATTAATGTCAGTTACTCGAGAAAACTCCGTAGAGTGCCGCCACCATTATGACTGCTTTCTATTGTTGGTTGTTTTATTTTGGTACATCGTTCATTATAGACACCTATTAACAAATATTTATTTTATGTAAGTCATACTCGGTGGTGCTCGTCTTGGTTTGGTTAACATTTGCGTATAAACATAGGTCTATGTTATACATTCTTAATCATAAATCCATGCGCAATCGTAGTCATGCATCTGCCTAGTAGCGTACTCATAAATGCTTCAATTATAATTGTAATCATTCCATACATTTCACACTCACTAAGGAAATCATATATTTACCCTTGTACATGGCTACCCGTCAAAGACAATACAATGTGTACGCATGCGCCTTGATAACACGTTATCGTATATTGTATTGGACATAATATCGACATCGGGTATTTAACATGACATACGCATGCATGGTACTTTTATATTTAGTACAAGTAAATTCATCGTCTGTATAAGTATGGAGGACTGACGTCGACAGCTACCAGCTAGCAAGCAGGCGTAAGTAGGGGAAAGTCCGGTAATATGAGGCACCATATAACACGGGCCACAACTCAGAAATGGTACAAAAACCGTTGCCATGCATCGCTAACATACTGTGTTAGTTAAGAAACGTGTCGGAGCAGACTGTCAAAATAGGGAATGGTAAAACGATAAAACATACAAACATTTACGTTAATAACAATTCATAACATTTCTTACGATTTCCATTTGATGGATGATTTCATATAAATCATACACATGTCTAAGTCTGTATATACATGAATTACGTTTGATGACGACTGAGGTAACGGGGCAGTTCTTGTTTTACGCGATAATGCAACCACATCAGAACAAATGCCTGTAGCAAAAAACGGAATTGATATACGTTATGGATATTATGAACCGGGAACTAAGAAAAAGGAACGCGAAGCCGATACTTCCAAGACCAACACCAGAAGCTTAACAAGCTAGAACAGCGAAGAAGTCCTCAGGCAAACGGTGGCCTATAAATAGTTGTACAGAACCCCAGGGCATAAAGACTGTGAAACAGTTATAAACACTGCCGCCGAAAATACGATATGTTCACAATGTCATGAATGGTATTTGTTATCCACACTGAGGGAATGGATCAAATGTGAAACAGGGAGGTTGTTTCCTTTGGATCTTGTTAAAGGGTGAAGGTATTCAAATATGATTTGTGTTAGGTTTTCTGTGAGTGCGTGCATGCATGTATTACTCTTGCATTGGTGCGTGTGTGTCCATATTGGGTAATATGATCAAATAAACCGATGGGGCATGTTCATATTTCCAACCTTTATTTTAATATGAGTCATTTTGGGAAACAATTATCATCATTCTCAATAAAAATGTAAACAACCTACGAATGGCATAATGCACACAATAATAGTATATCACGGTAACTTTCACGTCGTAATTATACAGAGCATATAACTAGTCATACGGCTCTAGATTATCAGTGTGAAAATAGTGGCTCAAAATACTAGAGTTTCCTCTAAGTACGTACGCATCAAACATACTGGTATAATGCACATGACTCTAAACACAGGCACTAATGTATTGCTAAAATATAAACAAACAACGAATCGTCTCAGAAATTTAAAACATGTTGCTATTGACATTGTCAACGCATTTACTGGTTCTAGCACGTTCCTATGTAGTAGTGAACTGCATTTTCGGCGTCAACCAAGCTAGATTCATTGTAGTCTTGTTTCAAAATTTCAAAACAAAATGTGTCGATGTAGTCGACAGCGACGCACTCCTCACTGTCCACACAGGCTTCTATGCACTCGCCAAGGTTGTCCACAAAGGGCACCACATGCCCGGCGGGGAAATGACGTTGGTGTCCTACCTCTGTCACGTTAGCGATGCAATCTACAAATTAATCAATCTTAGTAACAGTAGCAATAGTCGGACTGAAATACAATACAACACAACACAGTGTAACTTAATACACAATCAATACAACGCACTACTATTTTCATTATAATCCCAAATGGCAAAGGCTGTATAGATTAATGTTACCAGGACAATATTTCTGTTTTATATATATATATATATATATATATATATATATATATATATATATATCTATCTATATATATATATATATATATGTATATATATATATATATATATATATAAATATATATTTATTAATCATTTACCAATTTTCATGTATGTACACACCCGTGAACAGGACATATGTCCCGGATTTGATGATGTCTAAATAAAGCTATATTATTATTTTTGTTATTATTCTATATTTACATAACAGTGTTAATAATAATGGTCGCTGTCATAAATATTGTACAATATACATTCGTTTCCCATATTAATCATCTCCCCGTCGCCGTTCAATTCCACACATGTAAAGTATTTAACTTCATAATTCGGTTTTAGTTTGAGTGTTTGGAATGTGTAGATATTTGCAGAAGAACATCGGTCAAGAAATAAAACTTTCAGCTGTTGTTTACGTTATTTTGTCGGCATGTTCCGTACCAACATAGGTGTCCTTTTTATGAAATGTTATAAAGGAAAACAACTATAATGTGTCTTATGCGTGATTTATAATCACTGCTTGAGCAAATTCGCATTGTAGTTAGAAGTGCTTGTGTTGAATTTGATGAAAACGGAATGTAACAGTTGGGAAACCATAACACCATGCATGTTTAGGACGTGAATAGTGTTAATAAAACACACATAAGAAAACATTGCCCCAAGTGCGCGTTCAAGGAAGATACTACTATTTCTACCGCATAATTCGCTAATAATGCTGCACTGCTGCCAATACGTCACACGTGCGCGTCATCACCGTGACGTCATCAACTCACATTGGCAGTTGTCGCCTCCGTAGCCTAACAAACAGTGGCACTCTATGTAGGGGATGTACTGCAGAGTGTCGCTGTACTGCCCTCCCACTTCGCACGTGCCTCCATTCGAGCAATGATGCGGATTACAAAGTGACGCGGCAACTACAAGAAGACGAATAAGTTGAAGTCTAAATGGGTGATTTAACTTGGGAACAGTTTGGGTAAATCGCACACGTAAAATATAAACGTTTCTTTTTTATATTTCAAGGGTTTACCTGTAACGTGTGAACGTTCAACAACTCGAACACTTCAACAATTGGATCATTTTCGAAATAATTAAAAGGTAAGAGTGTTTATAAGTACATTTGAAAAGAACGTGTGCGACTAATTAATATAACTGAACCATAATTTCAATTACGTTTTCTTCTACATTTTACGTAGCACACGCTTGGCATCGGTCATAACGAATACACAATACTGCGTTTTTCTTCCTTCTATTTCGACCTAATAAGGCTGACGAATTAAACTTTCCTCCGCAAAAGTTGATACTAAACCTTTCATTTGGACATTTGTATATATGATAACAAGCCTATGTTTACTTAACTTATAAGAAGTTTACATTTTATCAAATCGTATTTTAGTGACGTGAATAGCTTTAGACTGGGAATCATTTATTTGCAAGCTATCACTTGTTCCCCAAATATTCACTGGATCACGGTTGCATATAGTGAACTAAACCGAAGGCATCATCGTAAGGAAAAGTTGTTTGCATGATTTATGTAAATTAACTTTTACAATCGGTTTGCGATCGTGTTTCTAAAACTGGATATCTGCTAATAGTAAGTGTACAGTAAGTATTTCATTTGAAAGCATCCAAATGTATGTATTACATTATATTTTCGGTATTAGCTATTCATAAATTTGTATAGATACACATCCTTAAGTATACATATATGTTATGCATTGGTGATGTACGCAGCTATCATATACATGCAGTGGTACGTAGTACAATTAAGTTTGTATTCACATAGGGTTTGCATAAAATACGTACATTGACAAAGTGAACCCGCAACGTCCGGCGGACATATGCACTCGTAACTCGAATCGAAAGGAACTGCGCACGTTCCACCATGTTTACAAGGGGAATTTTGGCACGGATCTTGCAGCATGAAACAAATACAACTATCGTCACTTGACATGTACGCACGAGTGCACAGCTATATAATAAGAGTAATTGACATGACTACGCAACATTTCGCCCCGTCCTTCCTTCAACTATGGTTCTATGGTGCGAGTGCGTGTGTGCGTGTATGTTCGGTTAATTGTCTATGTGTGCACACGCGCTTGCATGCTTCCCTGCGAGTGTGTTTGCTTGTGTGTGCGTACATATTCGCTCGCGAAAGCAATTATAAATTCCACAAAACGGTGCAATGTGCAACATACCGGAACAGTCGAAGCAATCAGGCGATTTATACTGGCACTTCTTAGTTGCTTGGTCGAAGCCCCAATATTGCTTATTTGGACATGACTTGATGTCCGCCTGTTCTCCAGTACATATTACGTATTTTCGGCAGTCTGCACAGAAAGCGTATGCTCCATCCGGCATGTTACGGCATTCGGATATGCAATCTGGCTTGTCCTCGTTCCGACACATGTGAAGCTGGTCTGACAAGGACCACGACATTCAGTTGAGTTGAAGAGTAAGCATCGAGTTTAAAGTGAAACAAAATATAATAATCAATGCACTTGGATCATAACCTGTTAACAAAAACTATGCTATTGCAACTACAATGAATGTCAATATTACTATAATAGACTTAGGCTCGGCAATACGCATGTAGTATCTTTCCGATATGAGACAAGGAAAGGTACTACGTAACAACACCTGTTATTTTTTTCAAATGCTGTCATGTCTTATTTTCTTCTTCTTTACAGTCACTTTACCTTTCGGTGGCCTATTCTACCAGATAGTACATACGTAAATATGTCAGACTGTAGACGAGTAAGCAAGTAAATACGTACATAAGTAAGCAAGTTAGAATGTACATAAAAAGCTACTAATATAATCCACAGTATATTGTACGTATGTTAATTTTAATGTATACCAATTTTTTAGTAAACACGTTACAATCAAAGGTTTTGTATTGTTACAACAGGTTTATCATCAAAATTAATCTAGAATTATATCTTATAAATATATCAGCAACACTGACAGTGGGTGACAGTGGACCACCATTACATAAACACACGATCTCCGTGCACAACGTAATGTAAACTTTACATGCTAACATGTCTATAGTGTATCGCATTTTATTTTGAAATTAACTTTCCATTATGGTTTGATACTAACAATAAAAGGCAATTGGTTGAGTATCACTACAACTACCACTAATACGACAACTACAAACAGGCCTACTACTGATTCTACTACTACTACTACTACTACTACTACTACTACTACTACTACTACTACTACCACTACCACTACCACTACCACCACCACCACCACCACTACTACTACTACTACTACCACTACTACTATTACCACTACTACTATACTCACAACATTTGGACTATGAAGGCACTTACTCTGGCACAAGGCTCCTTTGTGGTCGCGGTCACATTCGCAGTGTGACTCCCATGTTCCGTCGTCTTTGTACGGGTGACCAGTGAACACACACTTGCTGCCACCTTGACACTTCACGAAACGACAAGGATCGAACGCTGAAACCCGATTTATTGTCCGTCATAGTTGTTTTATTACCCGTCATAATTGTGTTATTACCCGTCATAGTTGTATTATTACCCGTCATAGTTGTTTTATTACCCGTCATAGTTGTATTATTACCCGTCATAGTTTTTTATTACCCGTCATCGTTGTAGCATATTACCTCCAACCCGCCATTCATAAATGGTGTGAAAATGCATAACTCAAAATCCTGACCAGCTGGGACTAATCTGACTTCAGAATTGGACACAACATATTGCATTTAATCTAAAATATAGCCACTAGCAAAAGATGCTGTATTGCGAAATAGACGAAATAGACAAAATAGACTAAGCAAACATTGTTACATTATCAGATAACAATTATTACATTATCAGGCAACAAATTTATTACATTATCGAGTGATGTTATTACACTATTAGGCAGTTATTACAGTAACAGGCGATGATTACATTATCAGTTGTAAGCGGCGGTGGTGGTGGGTTCACGGAGTTTACAAGTGAAAAGCCGAGATATGTGCTAGCATTCCGGGAGACCGGGATATACAGCAAAGATCACGGAGACTCAGGTTGAATTAGGAAGTAAATGCATGCACTAATGTATGCACAATGCGAGTGAACACGTGCGTCCATGTGTGAACCCGCCTGGGAAACACATACACGTACAAGTCAAACCTAAACAAATTAAAACCACCAACAGCAGCTGATACTCACTCTGACAGTTTTCACCTTCGAAATATTCGTGGCATAAGCAGGTGGAATCATTGGCCGCTGCCACACAGGTGCCGTCATTTAGACATGAGTTGTCCTGACACGGCGCCAAAACTGGATACAAATAAACAGGCAAACGTCGTAACCAGACTGTGTCATGTGTTCTTGCAAGCGAGGGCTGTTTGTCGGGCAATCTGGCTCTGTCAGTTTCCCAGGTAAAGGAGAAGTGTTTGATTTAATCAAGTCGAACTTTTGTATAGATTGTCACACATGGAGCATGCGCAAATGCCCGCCCCAATTAGAAGACGGATCACCACATTCTGGGAATTCCAGTATAATAACCCCTTCCGATCAAGCACGTGATCGCATGAGCGGCTGGAAGTTTTGTGTATTCGAATATGTCGAATCATCGCAAACAAAGCATGTAACATGTGCAGCATATCGCTGAATTCACAAGTTGTACCACATAGACGAATACACATTCGCATACGCACACACACACGCATACGCATACGCACACGCACACGCACACGCACACGCACACGCACACGCACACGCACACGCACAAGCACACACACGCACACACGCACCCACACGCACACGCACATGTACGCACATGTACGCACATGTACGCACATGTACGCACACGCAGACGCAGACGCACACGCACACGCACACACACACACACAGACACACACACACACACACACACACACACACACACACACACACACACACACACATCAATACATACAGACGGAGATAAGGATTGACAGACGGCCATACCGATAAGCAAACAGCCACGCGTGTTGGCGGGCGTACTGACTGACTGAATGAATGACGGACGGACAGACGGACATGCACAAATAAACATACGATAAGTAGGTAGTATGAATAGGAAGTATGCATTTTGTAACATATACACATTGTACATACCTTCATAGCGGTTATCAGAGACATTGCTATCACAAATGCAAAACACTTTGCCATCTACCATTAAGCAACTGCCATGACGGACGGACGGACGGACGGACGGACGGACGGACGGACGGACGGACGGACGGACGGACGGACGGACGGACGGACGGACGGACGGACGGACGGACGGACGGACGGACGGACGGACGGACGGACGGACGGACGGACGGACGGACGGACGGACGGACGGACGGACGGACGGACGGACGGACAACAGAAATACGATAAGTAGGTAGAATGCATATGAGGTATACATTTAGAAACGTACGCACATTGTACATACCTTCACAACGGTCACCCAAGTAATTTATATCACAAAAGCAAACAAGTTTGCCATCTACCATAAAGCAACTGCCTTGACCATTACATGGGTTTTCTTTGCACAAGTCGTGGATTTCTACAACAGGATAATTTGAGCGTTAGAAGCACGGATGCACCCCTAGACGTTCGAAACACTCATCACAGTTGCTAACCCGGAGAAGGCCGTGATAACGTAAGTTAAAACAGTCATGCAATATATCTTATCAAAGTAAAAAGGCGGAATGTCTGACAGTAGCTTTCACACGCCAGACTAAGCATTAGCCTGACGTGTGAAAGCTACTGTTACCTGTTTCATATCATTGTATCGGGATGAACACAGTTTATGTTGCTTTTGTATGGGAATGGTGAACTGTATTCACAGGTGTTGAACACTTTCGACATCAAACACACAACCATATGATTGAAATACAAAATCAATATCAATATATATATATATATATATATATATATATATATATATATATATATATATATATATATATATATATATATATATATATAATGCAGCAATTTACTCAGAATAGGTAACACATTTGTGGTGTCATAAATAAGCGTAGGACTTAGGACCCTATTTTTATGTGGTTTTCGAACAAACACCGACCGCTCATTATGACAGTAGAAAATAGTAAACAACACAGAAAACATAATGCAAATAACATGAATGCACTGCTTCGTTGTGTCAACCAAGTAGTTCCGCACCTTCGCATCTTGAACCATAATTAGCCGGCAGGCAATTGCAGGTATACGTTTTTCCTACACTCCACACACAAGACCCGCCATTAGCGCACGGGTGGCTGGTGCACGCGTCAATATCTGTAATTGAAGAACCACACAATAATATTAATAAACTTGCCCTTTCTCTAAACATTCTCTCTCTTTCCTAGTTTATATGATTAAATATGATTATATATATATATATATATATATATATATATATATATATATTCGTGTATATATTCGTATTCACTGGTATGCAGGTGTTGCAGTAGCCCATGTATTGCAATAACTCAGGGAGTTTGAAGCCCCTGCCATGCAGAGTTGTAAATCACTGCCTTATGGTATAGGTTCTTGTCAGAACCAAAGGCTAAAGGAGCAAACCATAAACAGAAAACCATATCACTGTGGCAGCATCAAGGGCGGTTGGTGTATGGAACTTCCAACATATCTCGACCAGCCACTGCAGGGACAAGTAGTTTGCGCCTGTCTTGACATGTTCTTGCCGGTGTGAGACCTCTATTTGTTCCCCGAGAGAGTGTCGCTAGTAACTTGCAAAAGCCAGCGGCACTTCAAAACCTTTTGCTAGCAGCTTCCATGAAATGTACAACTGCACGAAACTCCATACCGGATCGCCCGTCGCCCGGGTTACCAAGGACCGCGCTGCTCGACCTCATCTTCCGTCGACAGTGGGAAATCAGCTAGGAAGAAGAAGACAAAGAAGGCAACTACTGACAATTGGACAATGGAACGTCAGGACTCTTTTCGAACGAGATGGAGCTAACCGACCAGAAAGACGTACGACACTAGTAGCAATGGAACTTGCCAAATACAACATAGACATCGCCGCCCTATGTGAAACAAGGTTCTCAGAGTCTGGTAGTCTCAACGACTTGGAATACTCTTTCTTCTGGAGTGGCAAACCCGAAGGAGAAAGAAGGGAGGCCGGAGTGGACTTTGCTATCAAAAAGGATATCGTCACAAAGCTGACAGAAATGCCACGGCCAGTAAGTGACAGAATCATGACTATGAGACTACCTCTGAGCAAGGACAACTTTGCTACAATTATCAGCGTGTACGCTCCAACAATGACAAACCCATACGAAAACAAGGATGCCTTTTACAACCAGTTGGCCAGTGTGCTCAGTGGCATCCCTCGTACAGATAAGCTACTGCTGACAGGAAATTTCAATGTGAGGATAGGAAGAGAAAATGACAAGTGGCCCTTGGTCATGGGCAAACATGGGATTGGGAAATGCAACTCCAATGGCGAGCTTCTACTGGTCTGTGTTCTGAGTTCGAACTGATAGTGAAGAACACCATGTTCAAGCAGAAGGATGACCGCAAGACCACCTGGATCCATCCTCGTTCCAGACATTGGCATATGATCGACTTCATCATCACGAGATGTCGGGATAAGATGGATATCCACAGTACCCGAGTCATGCGTGGAGCAAACTGCTGGACCGATCACCAGATGCTGAGGTCAAAAGTGACTTTCAGGATACGACAAAAGCACAACAGGCAAGGGACAAGTAAGCCGACCAAGCTGAACATTGCAAAACCAAGTACTACCAGCCATATGTAGACTTTTGAGCAGGAGATGGACAGTGCTCTCGCCCAATGGGAGGAGAAGGGAATCTCAACACCAGACGAGGAATGGGCTGCTTTGAAGCAGGTCGTGAACAACACAGCCAAGACACATCTTGGCAAGTCAGACAGAAAACACCAGGACTGGTTCGACCCCAACGACCAGGAGCTACAGACTCTTATGAGCAGAAGAGACCAAGCCCACCAGAGAATGTTGCAAACCAGGAGCACTAGGTCCACCACTGCAGCATACAAAGATGCCTGCAGATTTCTACAAAAACATACGCGTGCACTGAAGTCAGACTGGTGGGAAATAATACAACTTTATTGCCATATTCAACGTATAAAAATTACATGATAAATTGGAATGTAGTCTGGCGTTGACTTACATAGTGCCTAAATATACAGTAAAATAGAATACGGCAAACAAATATAAAATATAGATATAAAATATACGTTCTTTAAAATAAAAAAATAAAAAATATTTTAATATAGTAAATAACTAAAGACAACATTAAAATAATAGATTATCTATTTAACAATAATTGTGGTGTAAATTAGTTAATAAAATAAATAAATAAATAATAAAAAATGTCCCTTAAAAATAGACATACACTATAAGAGGACTAAAATATCATTTAAAATTATATTTACAATTACAATTGAATGCGTTCAATTGTGTTTAAAAATATATATTTATACAATTATTAAGTTAAGCTAAAATTTCAGGAGAAGATAAGATTGTTGTTCAGCACCACCGATCCACTGAGAAAAGGTACACCCACACCCCACACACGTACAGCTCAGCCACACCAACCAGCACCAGCAAAATAACAATTCCGCCAGAGAGGCGAAAACAGCCAAGTTACCAGGGTCTTTATAGCTACGTTCTATATTTCATTCCTGATAAGGCTGCTACGGCACTCGGATAAAAACTGTTTCTAAAGCGATTTGCTTTCGTACGGATGCATCTATAGCGTTTCCCTGACGGTAATAATTCGAACAGATGATGGGCGGGGTGAGTTTGGTCTGAGATAATTTTGCCTGCTCTTTTTTTGGATCAAAATTATCTCAGACCAAACTCACCCCGCCCATCATCTGTTCGAATTATTACCGTCAGGGAAACGCTATAGATGCATCCGGCCTAAAAGATGGCAAAGCCATCTGGAGCAGACAGAATTCCTGCAGAAGTATGAAAGCACTGAGGAGACAATCTGTTCAGCAGACTGCACCAACTAATCACCAATGCCTGGGAGGTGGATTCTGTACCACAAGCATAGAAGGATGCCAGCATTGTAACCATCTACAAGAAAGTTGATCGAACAGACTGTGGGAACTATAGAGGAATCTCTCTTCTTTCCATAGCAGGCAAGATCTTCGCCAGGATCCTCTTCAACAGACTATCAACCCACATAACACCAGAGGTAGTTCCGGAGACACAATGTGGCTTCAGAGGTAACCGGAGCACCGTGGATATGATATTTTATCTCCGACAACTTCAAGAAAAGTGCATTGAGCAGGACCAACCACTGTATATATATATATATATATATATATATATATATATATATATATATATATATATATATATATATATATATATATATATATATATATATATTCATCTAAAATGTGTGTGTGCCTGCAACTGCGCCGGCATTCTGTGAACAGTGCATCAGCTACCACTTACTAGAATTGCACAATACTTACCGCTGCACGTCGGTCCTACATAATTTCCTTGACATGTGCAATTAAACTCTTTTCCACGCTTATAACACCGACCGTCGTGATGACATGGACTGGATTTGCACGCATTAATCTCTATAACATGCACCTTTATTACAAACAACATGCCGTACACCAAGTACGCATAAATTAAGCATAGTATATTTGTGATAGTACTTCGTCTATCGTATAAGCATAATCACAACAATATGTTTAATAGTAAGGCGCAACTATACGTCCAGCACATCATTCGGCTGGAGACGACTTATGGAGACCCGCATACTGCTAGGGGTGGGCAGACAACGAATGTACTGGGTTGTTGATGTAATGACAATAACTGAGATATCTCGAGGTGATCTACGAACGGTTCGTGACAATTGGAGGAACACGATCTTGAATATCACCAGGGGTCGTCCTCGACTCGATGGCACAAGGTGACAAGGTAAATTAAACTCTAACTTAATTGTTTCATTTAAGATATGTGGCTGCTTCGTTTTCTTTCAATACATGTTACAATTCCATGTTGCCCTGTAGTAGCAAATGATCATTTGTGCATGCACAGGTATGTAATAATAATAATAATAATTTAAATACTTCCATTGAGCCTAAATCACTAGAAACCAAGCTCTGAGGCCCATCAAAACAAAAAGGTTAACAAATCTCATAGTCAATAAACAAATCAAGTTGTTATCAGATCGATTGATACGCTAGAGAGATGTGGATAAGAAATATTGTAAAGGTATGTATTTAAATACACGAGGATGGGCGCGAAAGGCAACGACTAAGTGTGAATGCTTTGTTAGAAATATTATTTTCCAGTTGTGCTCAAAGTGAAATCATCACGCATGCAGCGGTCATTGACAGTTTAACGTATACATGTATATGTGTATATGGAAGCAGCACGGCTCGTGGTCACGCGCATGAATGGGTGGTTCTGTGAACAGTTCATATTTCACCTACTTTAATTGCACATTACGTACCGGAGCACACCGATCCATCATAAGTCCCAATGCACTGGCATTTGAACCCTCGAAAAGCGATATCACACCGGGCACTATGTTGGCATGGATTAGACAGGCATGCATTAAAGTCTGTAACATGCACATCAATGACATAGTCTCTGATGTAGAGCAAGTTTATACAATGACGTCAAATTGTCTATATTTGTGTAGTGCTTCGACTACCATATTTAAGTGTAATCAATATAAACCGTATAATAATGAAGATTATTATAATCGAGCAATTATACTATGCACAGCAATCTCACAGAATATGGGGCCGGTTTCATGACACGGCGTAACTTTATGCGAAACTAGTGACAAGTCGTTGTAGCTTACGGTCTGTCAGTGATAGTATTCGAGTAACTAAATCGACGTAGAATTGGCCTAATTAGGGACGGCGAATCCCTGTGTTTGTTGTGTCTCTGGACACCCATTTCCTCCTAAGTTGCCCACTTTGCCGTTCATAGGCCAAATGCCCAGCTACCGTAAAGTGACACATACTAATGTCATGACGCAGCTAGGAGCATCTACGGAGGTGACTCGTGAAACGCAACTTGCGTAACTTTACGACGCTTAAGGCCTTCGACGAGTTATCGCTCGCTACAACGTCCTAAACACGCTTTTTGATACTAGCCCCATGTGTCTAACAAGTACACACACACACATACACACATACACACATACACACACACACACACACACACACACACACACACACACACACACACACACACACACACACACACACACATACATACATACATATATATATATATATATATATATATATATATATATATATATATATATATGTATATATATATATAAGTGTGGGTGTATGTGGGCATGAATCACATCACTTTTCTTGGTATATACCAGGGTAATTGTATTGGCACACTTGTCAAGGTCCCTAGACAGATGTAGACAAGTTTACGTTCACACATCTTCGTGATTTATTTTTCATTGATGCTTATGAAACAATCGTCACGAATGCAACCGTATTTGGTAGTTTATATATTAATAATAATAATAATAATTCCGTTGCTTAATACGTCAAGGAACGCATGCATGTTTATGAGCAGCCGTCCAACTGGAATTGCGGAATACTTACCTGAACACGTAGGTCCTCCATAAGTTCCATTGCAGCTGCATTGAAACTCTTGTGACGTTGTGTCACACCGACCTCCATGTTGGCATGGACCGGAGAGGCATGCATTGCAATCTGTAACATAACATCAATGATAATTATACTTAGTCCGGGAGCAGAGAGGGTTAACCCTGCATTGTTGTATTAAGTTTATTTACTGTTGATTTTGGTAGCCAAGGGTCTCTATTTTCAGAAACTGCTTGATGACATGTTGTCACCCTTGAGCAATTTGACAATTTCAAGATGGCGTCCAAGATGGCCGCCATTACCTATAAATGACCATAACGCCCTACCTATTCACCCTATGCAGGCGATTTTTGTCTCTATACCTAGGTTTTAGGGGTCAAGCTATCCATTAGAACTAAGTATTATGTTAATATCGTATTACGCAATGGTAATTTCCATGATGGCTGCCAAGATGGCGGCGGTAACACTAAAACTGGCAATTATCCCTAACTATTTACTCTAAATTAGTCGTGAAGGTGTCTACACTATCACTGGGTATTTTGGAGACACATCTGTTTGTATCAGCTCAAAGTTCATATACTGATGATTTCGTCTAGAAATCCAATATGGCTGCCAGTTGACAAACACTGGTATAGCTCTTCTATGCTATTCAATCTTGGGGAAAATATGAAAAAGTAAACAACCACAGGAGTTATAATATTACATATATTATTTGAGTCATAAGTCCTTCGAGATTGTGGTTCCATCTCTCCTCTACGCCGCACATTGGGAAGTCCTTGAGGGCCTCGTTGATAGAGTTTGTAATGGGATCTGGGATGGAGGTCCTAGCTATGTTGATGCGTGGGCGTCCTTTCTGCTTGGAACAAAGAATTCGCTTATGTCGGAGACGCACCCTGTTGCCAACCAATGAATGGTCATATTCGGCGCTGGAATAGTTGCGGGTAACGAGGACACTTCTAAGCAGTGATCTTCAAGTGATGATGAGATTCAGCCGGTACCAAAGACGCTATCTTGGGTGTCTCCAGATACTCTGTGGTGGACCGACTTGGTGGGGGAAGAATGTATTTGTTACATACATATCGTGGTATGAGCGTAGCTCCAACAGTCCTTGTCCATTCTCGTTCAATCTTCAAACGCCAAATTGGCCGATGCCGTGGAAGAGGATTTGTAATCGGCGCCAACTCGAGCATTGAAGTCCCGCAGCAAGTCAAGCTTTTCGGCGACAGGTATCTCTTTTATAATGATCTTAAGCTTTTCATATAAGTTATCTTTATCTTCTTTTGAAGAACAAAGCGTGGGAGCATAACTGCTCAGGATGTTTACTGGTCCTGTCGAAGTTGAGAGACGATGATTCAGCCCATGTAGTTCAAAACATCCGTCGCGGATGTTTCGGCACACTCCGACCGAACTTCAACGATTGCCGAAACGGATGTTTCGGCACTTCAACGATTGCAGAAACGGATGTTTCGGCACAATGTGCCGAAACTGTTTTTGGCCGAAACATCCGGTTCCCTTATTGGGAACCCAACTCCATGTAAGCGATTTTCATTTGGTTCGTTTTCCTGCCAACAGAACGTGCAGTTTTGTTCTCTACTGCTGCCATTTGATGGACGTTTGGTCTCCAGCAGTGCGGATATGTCAATGTTGAGCTTCCTCAGCTCATGGTTGATAATGGCAGTTTTGTTGGCATCATCGACCTGGTATAAGTCTTGTGAGAGGCCTGGACACAAGGTACTGACATCCCAACTCGTCAACCGCATAGTTGTGTATTACCATTTATTTCTTCTTTTGCTCGGTGCATGGTTTACAGTCTGTTCTCCGGAATTCGCCCTGACCTCCAAGCACACATTGAACCAGGCAGACGGTGACGGGTCAGCACCTACTGGCTGGGAGCTGCCCAGCGTGAGGCAGGAGGTAGCTGACCAGTGGGAATGCAACGCTCCCTCCCACCGATGGAGACAGCCCGTGGCGTCCTAGCATATGTCAATTTACTCTGCACGTATACCCCATAGCTGCATGTCTATTAATTTGTTGTTACTCACATTAATCACTGGAATAATAATATTAACTATAATAATATCTACCAGAGCACGTCCCCGCTGTATATGTTCCATGGCAAAAACAGTGAAATCCGTAGGTAGTGTTGTCTCACCGACCGTTATGTTGGCCTATATTACAATGGCATTCATCAAAAACTGCAGTACACACATACACATACACGCACACAAACACACACACACACACACACACACACACACACACACACACACACAAACAAACACACACACACACACACTCACACACACAAACATCATATAAAACTGTCATGTCGACTATATTGTACTAGTACTTCAACTAACTTATTCGCGTAATAATTACTAACCACGAAATAATGACAACTAGTATACCTGAACGCTTAAATATACTTACGGTATAATGTGATTTATGTTTATCAAAACATTAAAACCGCATAGCTAAATAAAGAAAATAGTTCACTTTGTGAAGAAATTGTCGGTGGTGGAATTTCCATGAATTACTGAATAACACTACCTACCAGAGCAGGTGTCTCCTGTATATGTTCCATTGCAGCTGCATTGAAACCCGTCGGTAGTGTTGGCACACAGACCGTTGTGTTGACATGGATTCGATTTGCATGCGCCAACAACTGTAACACACATATCATGTCGTATGTATATATATATATATATATATATATATATATATATATATATATATATATATATATATATATATATATATATATATGTATATATATATATATGTGTGTGTGTGTGGGGGGGTGTTATCCTCTAAAAGGAAGACACATTTGTACACAGTGTATTACAACATGAACATTCAACCAAATTCAGTAGGACACGCATTTAAGATTATTTTCTAATTATTGAATAACACTACCGACCAGAGCAGGTGTCTGCTGTATATGTTTCATTGCAGCTGCATTGAAACCCGTTGGTAGTGTTGGCACACAGACCGTTGTGTTGACATGGATTAGATGTGCATGCATCAACAACTGCAACACACATATCATGTCGTATATATATATATACATATATATATATATATATATATATATATATATATATATATATATATATATATATATATATATATATATATATATATATATATATATATATATATATATATATATATATATCTCTCTTCTTCTTCTTCACCTTTTCCTACTAGGTGGGGTCAGCGGCTCGAATTCTTGATTTCGAGAATGTTCTGTCCTGCGCATCTTCCGGGGTGATCCGCAGTGTCTGCATATCCCTTAGGACGCCATCCATCCATCTGTCTCTTGGTCTCCCCCTTGGTCTTTTTCCTGGCACTCTCATGTCACCAACTGCTCTCACTTCGTTTTCTTCCATTCTCTGCATGTGTCCGTACCAGCGTAGTCTCATTTCTCTTACTTTCTCTTGTATGCTACTCACACCTAGCTCCTTTCTGATGTCCACACTATTTACTCTGTCTCTCTATGTTACTGCTTTTATTCTTCTCAACATCCTCATTTCTGTTTTCTCGAGAATCTGTTCCTCCTTCTTTCTAACTGTCCAGCACTCTGCTCCATACAGAAGTACTGGTCTAATGACAGTAATGTAGAGCTTGATCTTTAATAAATTTCCTTGGCATATTCTTGTCACTGATAACTCCGGATATGTCTCCCCACTTGCCCCACGCTGCCATAACTCTTGCTCTTACTGCTTCCTCTGATCCTCCTTCTTCCCTGATGGTGACACCTAAATATTTAAATGAATTCACCTGTCTGAGGCTCGTGCCTTGGCTGTCTTTGACGTTTACTCTTGTTCCTCTCCTGCTGCTGACCATCACTTCCGTTTTCCCGATATTGACTTTTAGTCCCTTGCTCTCCATCCCAATCTGCCATCCAAGCTATCTCCTCTACATCTCCTCCTCTGTATCTGTTACTACTGCCAGATCGTCAGCAAACAGCAGTTCATT
>OZ024867.1:1149980-1157480 GCA_964017155.1 Oasisia sp. SBJ-2009
GTGTGTGTGTGTTTGCGTGTGCCTGTGTGTGTACGTGTGTGTGTATGTGTGTTTGTGTTACAGTCTAAAATGTAGACGCATTTGTACGCAGTGTATTACAACATGTATGCAGGTATTGCAGGTATTATGTATGCAGGTATTGCAATGCAGGTATTGCAATACCTCAGGGAGTTTGACGCCCCTGCCATGCAGAGTTGTAAACCACTGCCTTGTGGTACAGATTCTTGTCAGAACCGAAGGCTAAGGGAGCAAACCCTAGCCAGAAAACCATGTCACTGTGGCAGCATCAAGGGCGGTTGATGTATGGAACTCCCAACATCTCTCGACCAGCCACTGCAGGGACACATAGTTTGCGCCTGTCTTGACATGTTCTTGCCGGTGTGAGACTTCTATTTGTTCCCCGAGAGAGTGTCGCTAGTAACTTGCAAAAGCCAGCGGCACTTCAACAATTTTTGCTAGCAGCTTCCATGAAATGTACAACTGCACGAAACATGATACCGGATCGGCCGTCGCCCGGGTTACCAAGGACCGCGCTGCTCGACCCCATCTTCCATCGACAGTGAAAAATCAGCTAGGAAGAAGAACACAAAGAAGACAACTACTGACAATTGGACAATGGAACGTCAGGACTCTCCTCGACCGAGAAGGAGCTAACCGACCAGAAAGACGTACAACACTAGTAGCAATGGAACTTGCCAAATACAACATCGACATTGCTGCCCTATGTGAAACAAGGTTCTCAGAGTCTGGTAGTCTCAACGACTTGGAATACTCTTTCTTCTGGAGTGGCAAACCCGAAGGAAAAAGAAGGGAGGCCGGAGTGGGCTTTGCTATCAAAAAGGATATCGTCACAAAGCTGACAGAAATGCCACGGCCAGTAAGTGACAGAATCATGACGATGAGACTACCTCTGAGCAAGGACAACTTTGCTACAATTATCAGCGTGTATGCTCCGACAATGACAAACCCAGACGAAAACAAGGAGGCCTTCTACAACCAGCTGGCAAGTGTGCTCAGTGGCATCCCTCGTACAGATAAGCTACTGCTGATAGGAGACTTCAATGCGAGGATAGGAAGAGACAAAGACAAGTGGCCCTTGGTCATGGGCAAACATGGGATTGGGAAATGCAACTCCAATGGCGAGCTTCTACTGGCTCTGTGCGCTGAGTTCGAACTGATAGTGACGAACACCATGTTCAAGCAGAAGGATGAACGCAAGACCACCTGGATGCATCCTCGTTCCAGACACTGGCACATGATCGACTTCATCATCACGAGGTGCCAGGATAAGATGGACATCCACAGTACCCGAGCCATGTGTGGAGCAAACTGTTGGACCGATCACCAGATGCTGAGGTCAAAAGTGGCTTTCAGAATACGACAAAAGCACAGCAGACAAGGAACAAGTAAGCCGACCAAGCTCAACACAGCAAAACTAAGTACCACCAGCCATAGGGAGAGTTTTGAGCAGGAGATGGACAGTGCTCTCGCACAATGGGAGGAGAAGGAAAACTCAACACCAGACGAGAAATGGGCAGCTCTGCAGCAGGTCGTGTACAACACAGCCAAGACATATCTTGGCAAGCCAGACAGAAAACACCAGGACTGGTTCGACCCCAACGACCAGGAGCTACAAACTCTTATGAGCAGAAGAGACCAAGCCCACCAGAGAGTGTATCAAACCAGGAGCACTAGATCCACCACTGCAGCATATAAAGACGCCTGCAGACTGCTACAAAAACACACTCGTGCACTGAAGTCAAACTGGTGGGAAAGGAAGGCAGTGGAGCTGCAGAGAGCTGCTGACAGTAACAACATGAAGGGCTTCTACAATGGACTGAAGGAAGTGTGGGGACCCAAAAAGAAGGGACCTGTTCAACTGAAATCAGCAGATGGAATGGAGGCCTTCTCTGACAGCAAGAGAGTTGTGGCAAGATGGAGTGAACACTTCCAGAAGCTACTCAACGTCCCTGGAGACATAGATCACGAAGCTTTGGACAACATCCCGCAGCGCATTATCAAGACAAGCCTAGATGAGATTCCAACTATGGATGAGATGGCTAAAGCAATCGCGGGCCTGAAAGATGGCAAAGCACCTGGAGGAGATGGAATTCCTGCAGAAGTATGGAAGCACGGAGGAGACAATCTGTTCAGCAGACTGCACCAACTAATCACCAATGCCTGGGAGGTGGGTTCTGTACCACAAGCATGGAAGGATGCCAGCATTGTAGCCATCTACAAGAAAGGTGATCGAACAGACTGTGGGAACTATAGAGGAATCTCTCTTCTTTCCATAGCAGGCAAGGTCTTCGCCAGGATCCTACTCAACAGACTATCTACCCACATAACACCAGAGGTAGTTCCAGAGACTCAATGTGGCTTCAGAGGTAACCGGAGCACTGTGGATATGATATTTTGTCTCCGACAACTACAAGAAAAGTGCATTGAGCAGGACCGACCACTCTACATGGTATTTGTCGACTTCAGTAAGGCGTTCGATACAGTTGGGAGGACCGGGCTATGGCAGCTACTGAGGAAGTATGGATGCCCAGAGAAGTTCACAACAATGATCGAGGCACTACATACCGGAATGATGGCGAATGTTAGTGTTGGAGGGGAAGTCTCGGAATCGTTCAGTGTCACAAATGGGGTCAAGCAAGGATGTGTACTGGCCCCCACGTTGTTCTCCATCTTCCTATCAGCAATGCTCGATGATGCTTTCCGAGACATGGGGGATGGCGTCTACATACAGTCCAGACAGAGCGCTGACCTATTCAATGTCGCACACTTCAGAGCGAAGACCAAGACTACTCGGATACTGATGAGAGAGCTGCTATTCGCAGATGACAGTGCACTGGTTGCACACTCTGCTGAAGAGATGCAGAATATAGTGGATGCTTTCTCCAATGCGTCAAAGAAGTTTGGCCTGAAGATTAACATCAAGAAGACCGAGGTGCTGTACCAACCCAACTCTACAAGAACCCGAGAGGAGGATATCATGGTTGATGGAAACAAGTTGAACTCTGTTCTGGAATTCACCTACCTCGGAAGCACTATATCAAGTGATGGATGCATTGACGATGAAATACAGAGGAAGATGGCCAAGGCTAGTGCATCTTTCGGCCGACTACGCCAGAGACTCTGGAACAACCACCATGTGTCCATGCGGGTTAAAGGCAAGATATACCGTGCAATCGTGCTGTCCACCCTCCTATACGGAGCCGAGGCCTGGACAGTGTACAGACGACAGGTGAAAAAGCTGCATGCCTTCATGATGCGACATCTGCGATCGATCATGAGGATAACCTGGATGGACAAAGTGACAAGCAAGGAAATACTCGAACGGACAGGGCTGCCATCTATGGAAGATCTTCTGATCAGAAAGAATCTCCGGTGGACTGGACACCTCATGAGGATGTCACCAGACAGGCTACCAAAGCAGGTTCTCTACTCCCAACTGTCTTCTGGTCAGAGAAAGAGAGGGCGCCCTCGTCTCCGGTTCAAGGATACCATCAAGAGAAACCTGAAGCTGAGAGACATAAAGATCGACTCCTGGACATCACTCTCACAGCAGAGAGATAAATGGAGAGCAACAGTCAAGTGATGGAAGCAGTCTTTGTCGCTTCGCGACCGACAGCATGATGTATTACAACATGTACATTCAGACTAATTCAATAGGACACGCATTTCTGATTTTATTTCTCGTCAACATGTTGTTGTGCCGCCATTGCTGAAACGATATAATGTTCTGGGAGTCTCGTAGCAAGTGGCTGCATCACAAACTGTCTACATGACACGACGAACAAGTGATTACAACTTCACGGCTCATAATCAAAGTGTATGAATCCGTCCTCAATGGGCGTCGCAACTTATTGTATTACTGTTTATGCCATACTATTTGACAAGTACAAACGTCCGTTTTCTTTAAATGTTGTCGAAGGGTTGTTTACCTGTGGCACAGTTAAGACGCACTGTTTTTAAAATGGCGACTATTTCACGGTTTATAATTCATCGTTTTAAGTTTGTAGTTATTTCACGCAAAGCAGCTTTTGTAATATTTTGCTTTAAGATTATCTGCGGTATATATCTGCTACAGTCGTTGCACAAAAATGATATAATGAAGATTTTGTTTTCATGTTTCAGTTAGGCCTACGACATGAGACTTTTTCAACTGGAAACACTGAGAATTGAGTATAATTCGAGGGAGAAGTACGATATGCAAAACCAGCCATACCACAGGTGAAGGCCAATATTGCAGATGATCTTCGTTGCAGTGTATAGCTATATATTTGTAATCGTTTTCTGTTAATGTGACGGTAGCTGTATGTTTCAGGGTGGAATACATCATGTCAAATTCATTTTACAGTATGCCATTGATCCATACAAGAGTGTTGCATACAGTTACTTGAATGGCATAAGTCATAAGATTACGTCACTTGCACTTTGCAGGTGGCGGGAAACCTTTGTAGGTATCCCGGATAAACTGAACTGCACTCATATGTTCAGATATTTAACGGAGGAGAAAATCGAGGGTGTATGTGTGTAGTTACCAAATAAACGCAAGTCTTATTCAGTTATGTTATTTTTTTCTAGCATATAACTTGTATTTTGTAAGATAACATGGCCTCATTTGCTGCCATTCATTTCAGAATACATAATAGCAAACTACTCACTTTGGCATCTCTTCCCAATGTAGTCCTTATTGCATCTGCATTTGAATCCAGTCTTCGTATTTGTGCAGCCACCTCCATGTAAACACGGGCTTAATTTGCAAGGATTAAATACTGTAAAGTAAATAATATATAAATTGTATTACTACATGATTTTTTGCACTGCCACTCGAGTGAGACGAGTAGAGATACTGGCCGACTCAATTCACGTAAGAAGTATTTTGTAATGGAGGAAACTAACTAATTAAGGATAAGCGATTAATGATTGATTGTTTCGAACTTCTGCTTTTCTAGTTGATGAAAGATGGTCTTGCTCTTAGTGGTGAGTCAGAGGAAGGTTTTCTAGATCGTGATACAGGAGCCGATAGGGCGTGGCATAGCAGTGCTGAAGCCGCTCTCATATAGTGCAATAGGGCCTGTAAGTGGGTCACGATTCACGGCTACACTCCACGCGACTGGAACTGATTGGGACAGTACACAATAATGATATTCTAATGACGGGTGACAGTTGTAGTTTCCGACTGATGAATACTAGGAAAATCGAATCATAAATATATTGTGTTATAGCTTTCTGATCTTAAATCTCCGATTTAATACTGAGTTTACCTCACTCTCTTATACATATATCGATTTAACAAACGCATATATTATGAAAAATGTAAGGCGGCATTTATTATAATAATAATAATCATAATGATGATGATGATGGTGATGGTGATGGGGATGGTGATGCTGATGCTGATGCTGATGCTGATGCTGATGCTGATGCTGATGCTGATGCTGATGCTGATGCTGATGCTGATGCTGATGCTGATGCTGATGCTGATGCTGATGATGATGATGATGATGATGATGATGATTGATGATTGATGATGAGGCATAAATTAAGGCATACTCGTTAAAATAGTATACAATAAATCAATTGAATAAAAAACTAAAAGATCACAGTTCAAAGCCAGTAATGTTCGTATGTAAACATGCACTGCCAAGTATACAGTTCATACGGCACAAATGAGTTTTTGAAGCGACTGGTCTTACAGCGAGGAACACCGTTACGCGATTGTTACGAAGAGAGTAGTTACATGTCCTGGGGGCGGCAGGATATGGTGCAACTTATGGTTAGTTTGCTGCATCGTCGCGAACAAGGATCTGCACCGCCCCTCTCTCCGGTCTGCCACCGTTGGTATTCTCGCAGTAGCGATGGCGTCGTTATAACGCATTCCATAAAAATATAATGCGCATGGCCCTTTTCTGAATGCTTTCGAGCTGGTTTGTTTGTCTTATTGTCAGACTGGTATGCCTCACTTGGCAGGCGTATTCAATGACAGAACGGATGATTGTGGTATATATGTTGACGAGATGATGCGGTTCTATTCCAGGACGCTTGAGTAGAATGATGAAGTATAGTCGTTGTGAAGCATTTGTTGTGATATCGTCGATATGGAGTTGTCACTTAAGATCTTGTGAAATGGTGACACCTAGTAATCGAGTGCTATGAACTTGTTAAATCTGGATGTCGTTAATAGTTATCGGCGGGATGTCTGATGTTTCTTTTTTTAAGCAAATGTGCATTTATTTTGTTTTACTATTACTATTACTATTAGTTTATTATTGTTACTGTTACTGTAACTGTTACTGTTACTGTTACTGGTACTGTTACTGTTACTGTTACTGTTACTGTTACTGTTACTGTTACTTTTACTGTTACTATTACTATTATTATTATTATTATTATTATTAAAATAGTACACGGATCATGGTACCGCTGGACTCGAGCGCAGCTTTCCACCTGTGCACTAGTTCGATAAGTGCATGCACAGTGGACGTTCCCTTGACTGACCCAAATTGTTGGGGGTCAACTTGGTCGCCGGCGATGGCCGTCATCCAGGCGAGAACAAAAATGCTCCAAGCACTTTGACAATACCGGCGTGAGTGATATTGGTCGCAGGTCTTTGTGAATGAGCTTCGGCGGTTACACTTTGGGTAGAGGTCTTATGTAGGCGGATTTCCATAGCTGTGGTACAATCCCTTCCGTTAGGCTGCTGTTGAAGATTGCGCACATGGGAGGAGCGAGTGTCGTGGCGTAATCCCGTAGAATCCAGTTGGGTATTTCGTCCGGGCCGACAGCTGTGTTTGTCTTAATCCGTGATAGAAAATCAGTTACTTCTGCGACACTGATGATGTAGGTATCTGGGACGGAGGTATCTGCACCTAGCGGGAGGAAGGTATCGTCCGGTGACAAAGGTGTAAAGTCAGTCGTCACCGATTGCAGGAAATCACACACGTCATCGGCGAGATCATATAATTTTCTAAAATCGAGGACGTTTCGCTAACAGTACACAACCAATCACTTGCTACTATATAAGACGCGGTCGCAAACGCAACCCTTCAGGTACATTCACTTCATGTACAGGCACGTACATAAATCTGGTCCACATTCACTTCATGTATAGGCAGATACACAAATCTGGTCTACATTCATGTAATGTACATACACGTACACAAATCTGGTCCACATTCACTTCATGTACAGGCACTTACACAAATCTGGTATGCATGCACCAAATCATGCGAGACGTCTAATAAAGCGAATGTCCAGTAGCATGCTATAAGACACGATGAAATATTAACAGCAGCAGCAAATAAAAGAGTCAGGCGTATTGACTAGAACATACAGGGCCAGTGAACAATGTAAGTGAAGGAAAGAACACGTTGCTCACTGTGCTAGTCAGATGGACAAAATAATTGATACATCAATCGATCGCCAGATACGCCGTGTTCAATACCTGATGCCAAGAATCGCAGTTCATCTCAGATTTGTGGTTTGAAG
>OZ024867.1:1162480-1199980 GCA_964017155.1 Oasisia sp. SBJ-2009
TCGCCACCGCTCGCCTTAATATGAGACTTGGTGCGTGATTATGTTTCATATAAACAGAACATCAGTAGAAAGATGTGTGCTAAACATCAGATACCTGGACAGAAAACAAACCTGAGGGTAAGAGAAAAGACAAACGTCACGTGCGTGATTTAACAAGTGAGAAGAATACGAGATACCTGAAGGACACTGCGTACAACCACCTATAAACCTTACGAAAGGAAAATACCTAGAGGAAGACCGGCGAGACGATGGAGACACAACCTAGATGACTACTGGAAGGACAACATGTGACAGAGGATAGCACAAGCATGCTGAGACATTCGCCCACACGGGGGACAATACGCCTGCGCAATGATGATGATGACTTGTATTTATTGTTGTTACGCGGTGTATATGTCCGATCGGTGGGTGATCGATATCCGATCACTGGGTCGATTGTTCTTTCTTTCCTAGCATCTCCTCGGCAGCAGCGTTTCGTTGTTAACCGTATGGTAAAACCGACGTCGACCAGACGCTGTCAGGCGTGAAGCAAACAATACAAACATAATTGACAGCTGTGTACCTGTCAGACGAACGGACTGCTCAACATGACCAGCTGACGTAAATGTGCACAGCGCAGTCGTAGTAAGCGGATCACTTTTTTTTTTTTTTTTTTTTTTAAACGATTTTTTTAATTCGTTGCCAACACAAATTCACTGTGGTCTTGTCGCATGCTGCTCCGTGGACGATTAGTTGTCCAGCCCGATTATAATGAATATCCTTGCACGCGCAGTGAGCCACGCAATGACCGTTGACGGCACATACACGCAACTTGTCGGACAAAACCCGAAGTCTCGCTACGCGCACCGTAAAGTCACAACCAAGCCATATACGGACAGTGTAGACGGGGGCAGACTAGAAACTCCGCTTACGGGGGTGTTTCTTAATTCCGACACGTTTTATTTGATTGACAACCATAAAACAATAATTTGTATTGGCGCAAATACATGACCATATACAGATTAAAACGATCGCATATTCATTTCCTAGCAGCGTTGACAGCTGTTTCTGTATTCAGAAAATATATGTATAATTACCTAAATACTGTGCAACAGGGGCATGGCATTTGAGAGTATATATTGAGAACAACAGGCTTTTAGCGAGTTATTGTTGTATGTTGTTGGAAAGAAATATATTTGAAATATTTGCACGATATATTTAAAACTCACGTTCGCAACGGACTCCATAGAAGAAGGTTGTTTCACTGCAAAGGCACTCTGTATATCCGCCGTTGTAGTGACATATGCCGCGGTTCAAGCAGTAATGTTGGCGTCGACACCGACGCTCTCTGACTTCCTCTGGATACAAGAAACGCATTTACATTACCTTTCTAGATGCATATTACGCACAATGTGTGTATTCCATATTTCAATAACTAGTGAGTTTTGTCATCGAATCGTTGAAGTCGTATATTCCAAATGTTGTATATGCCCTACGTCTATAATTTGTATATTCCCAACGACCACCATTTTGTCAACCGTTGGATGGGAATTGTTTTGTTTCTGCTATGCAGATATACATAATAGTGTTCAGGTCCATAACTAGAGGTCATCAAACCTCGGCCAGGTAGTTTGCGTCACGCCAACCTTTGATGACACGATTTGACCGTAACCAAATGCATGGTCAGATTGACATAAACCATGGTTTGCAACATACTTTGACAAACATGTGTGCTCTTTAATGTCGAATATAGTTGGACAATTTATAAATCAACCAACGTTTGGTACATAAAATGGGCATTTCATTATTAAATACAAATGCATAATTTATATTAAAAATGTGTATTTTCTGAAGCAGGGGTTAGCTGGTTTAACAGCACTGGATATAAGATAGTAGGTAACAGGGACACAAATTGAAGTAAATATGACCATGACATTGTGATCGGACTTTACTTTAGAACCAGAAACATTTATGTATTAGATATGCAGGAAATGCGCCTCGCTATTGTTCTATTAACAAGTATCACAACGTAAAACACAATTACAAACACAATGGACAAACTTGGTTAAGAGAGGGCAAACACACGTCTGAGATATGATATGTTACAATTTGCCATATCACGTGTGGCCTGTTTCAAAGATAAGGCGATTTTGTTGACTCCTTCCCAGTCGTCCCTGACACAGCGGCACAAACTCGACAAACCTCACATGTATTCAACTGAGCTCAAACGACATTGGACGACGGATTGGGCAACTAAACACATCAGCATAACGTAATTGAAATGTGTATATCACGTCACGATCCACGTAAACATGGTAACCTATCATTTCCTAACCGTTGCGAAAAGTGGCAGGAAGAAAAACACACAAAATGAAAGAAATTACGACGTGCCGTTGAGATCGTGCCAGCAACGAATCAGGTAAATTACCAAATGGAGAACGCCACACGAGTTGAGATAAAAGTCAAAACACAAGCAAGGGCAACGTATCGCACCAAAACTCTCAGTGACCGCCAGTCGAGCACTTGAGCCGCTAGTAATTACCATCAGATGTAATACACAATAGGCAGAGCACAATTAGCATAAACACTCTGATTGACTAAAATGTAAAATGTGATTTGTAAACATACACTTTGAAAAATAACTTATAGTACACGAATTACTCATTGGTCCCCGTTGTGTAATGGTCCCTGACCCTGTGACAGGCTGTGGCGTTTTTAATAAAACAAAATCATATATCAGACTGACGGAATATAAATACATAGAAAGGGTTGGGCTCTCTATAAGCCGAAGGCCTCCTTGTCCACTTGCCATCTTGAGTTCGCTCTCGGGTCTTGTTTAATAGAATATTGCAATTATTACCACTGGCTCTGCGCTTACTCTGCGACTCGCCACACGGAAATGTGTTCACTCGACTTCGTCTCGCAGTGTATATTGTGTAAGTATTTAGCCAACATATACCTTTTTATAACCATTGGTTTGAACAAGTGTAATGGCATCAGTGTAACATATTTTCCATATCGGTATATTTAGCAAAGGCTTCTTCATATACTGGAACAATCGGCATGTTTTTTTTCATATGTTCACTCGGTGGATGGCCGGGCGGCTAGTATATATAGTATACTGGCCAGCCCGCGAGTCGATCATATGAATCAAAACATGCCGATTTTTCCAATATAGAAACATTTGTAAAGTATGTCGATATTCAAAATACGTAACACTTATTTTATTCCACTTCTGCAAATAAATGGCTAAAAGGTATTTTTTGCGAAATACTTACAAAATACACCCCTCGAGACGATGTCGCGCGAACAAATGTCCGTGCTGCGAGTCGAAATGGTGACGCGGTGGTGTTAATAATTACAAGATTTAATCATTTTTAACAAGATTGTCACCCGAAAGTGAATTATAGATGGCAAGTGGACAACGAAGCCTTCAGCATATTGAGAATCCAACCCATATTATCTATGTATATTCAGCCCTTTATGAACTATTTGCATATGTTGTTTTAAACACACTGTCACGCTTACATTGTTCCGGTCGTTAAAGTGTTCCGAATGACTTTCTGCGCATGCGCAATAAATGTAAAATCGTCAATGTCCAGCGAAACAACTAAGCATTTTCGGTATATATGCCACGAGCTGTTCGTTAACTCTCCTGTGTTGATTACTGTTTTTTTTTAATAAATCACTGTCACGGATTATGGCGCACTACTGTCACGTGGTGTGTGCTTGCTATCACAATATGCCTCAACACTTGTTTGCCTTGTGTTACAGACATGCCACATGATACGGATTACCCGTATCTGTTACGGATTTTGGCGGTTTTGTAAGTGATACGGCCGTACTCCATTTTGATATGGACTTTAATTAAATTTATGGAGACATTATTTTTAACCACATTATGTATGCGTCACAAAACAACAGCACAATGGAATAATCGTTTACTGTTAGTGACTAAGTAAATCGATTCGAAACGAACGAACTAAATCACCGATTAGTTTATTGTAGAGCGCAATATATGGCGCGCTGGTAAATTTGTTGTTCTGAAAACTGCGGTAGGTGGCTCAATGGAGCTGGACGCCACGAAAACGCCTAGGCTGTATTTCTGATTTCAAGATGTTGACGCTTGCCACAGAAACTTTGATATACGCGCGAACTGCTGAGATAAAAAAATGTGTTATTATTTGATGACACTGTCTGTATTGCGGTATGCAGTTTAAACGTGCTGAAGTGAACTAAAATGTCGGTAATCTTCCAGTTAACTGGCCTAAGCCTTTTCAAAACGGCTTTACCACATTTTTTCGATGTGTATGTGTTTGGAATGTCATTTTGCATCACACCCGCTAAACGGAAGTTGGATATCATTTCATTCAATTTAATGTCGGCGAATCGACGAAAGTAAGCCGATGTCACTGGGCGTGAGCAATACCTAACACTCCCCAGACGTATCACAACCGCAAAGCCGATGTCTTGCGATTTGCGAGTATGTCCCAAAAAAAGGCCTTAATAACTTAGGCCAGTTAACTGGAAGATCTGATTAGTGATACGGATTTATACGGATTCTTACCGAATTTTAGATCAAAACTACGGATTGCCATAAGTCATAAAAAAAAATGTGGCATGTCTGGTGTTAGTTTGCGACAAATAACATTGCTGAGATTTTATATACATCCTAGCGAACAAGTAGTGTTTATATCATGCATGCTTTTCCTTTCTCAGCACATTGATGATTTTACATATATCGCGCATTCGCAGAAACGTCAATCGGAACGTTAATAACGCCGGAAAAATGTAAGCGCTACAACGCCACACTGCCCACCGGGACCATCACGCAACGGGGCCAATAAGTACATCATGTAATACAAGTTGTTATTTTTGAAAATGAATGTTCACAAACCAGATTTTACATATTTGTCAATCAGATTGTTTGTATACATGCCATATGTACATGTTTTTTGGATCTTATGTAACATCTAGCGGTATTTATAATCTATATTATTAAGTCTTAGACCCAAGTATTCGATTCGCGAGCGTTTTTGGCTGGCTGATCAATAACTATATAATATCATAATTATTAAATTATTATACTGACACTGTCGGCATAAAATTACACACATGATGTCGACGACAGCATTTCTCTTTGTCGAATGGTAGGTAAGTTCTAGTCAGGTTGACGCTTGCATATGAGCCACAATTATTTTACAAAGACAACGTGAGAGACGCCCGCGCAGAAGATGCCTACTCAGCCGAGGGTAGAAAAATAAAATGCAAAATCAAAATACAAACTTAACTAAAAGCTAAACACTCACTCTTCCTTTGTGCATAGGATTTGTTATACCACCAGCCGTACACAGCATGACATACCAGGAGAAAGACTACACAGACAACTAACCGCCTGCAGATCATGTTTTCTTTGGATTACCGTCTACGTCTAATCGATATCGTTGGTATTTTGAAACTCGATTGTTACACGCGCTTGACGTAACGTAGGTCCGCACCGATGACGTCATTATTCAATTTCAAATAATATTTTTGTTCAGATACAACTGTAATACATATATCAGCCCATACAGCAGTTATACTAATATATTCAAAGCATATTATACAGCAATCAGTATATTATCGATACAACAAAATAAATAATAATAATACCTTGTGCAAATACCCCACGTGACCTTAGCGGATTTGCGGGTCCTTAGCCTAGGCTTAGGGCCTAGTAGACTAGTATCACTGCTGTAAAATTCCGATTTTTTTCGTAATAATATTGCACACTGCTGATATGCGAATATCGTTGTGATATTTGGTGAAACAAGAGTCACACACATAGTTCACTTGTGCCTCTGTTTTGTGCGGTACCCGAATAAAATCCAAGAAAATAATTCAAGCTAAGACTAAGTCACCCAGTCAAACCGACCTACATTTTCGCCCATCAACACCATGCCGCTGAGAAACGACGATTTCTAAACGGACATAGCTGATATCAAATTATCACTGAAATGTATGTGTAAATCAGTAGACTTTAAAAATCAATACTTCGAACGGATAAATCACCGATTAACTCAGAATGATCAATGGCAATGCAACAGATGAAAAAGTCGACCACCTTGGGCTTGAGCTTGACTGATTAGTTATTAGATCGACAATTAAGATAAGAAAGCTATGCCTATGGCCTATGCATATAGGTTATGGCTATGTCACCTATGACACAATATATTTATGAGCTGATGTCCCCAAATAACGTTTCACCGTTAAACTGTTCGACGGATAATAAGAAACAGAAGCAGCGACCCACTTTGCCGGTGACAATGATCTCGGATATACTGCATTTGAATCGAGTATTATGGTGGTTGCCATCGGCATCGCATCCCCCGGCTAGTGCTAGTTGTTGTGTTTGGCGATCTTGACTAGTAATGAAGAATGCCATCTTTCGCGCAGTGCACCCTGTTTTGGGACAAATGTATATATGTGTTATGATTACGTGCATTTAGACAACTTGTCAGATTTAAGGGCTTATGAAAACCTTGTGAAACCACAACGTACAGCAATGTAAAAGGCCAATCCCGTAAAAGACACATACGGCGTAAAATCGTGTATACTCTCTGTGTTACGTAAATCGCTATGTGCCTGTGACGGAGTCTCGCCATGTATCGTGACCCACTACAGGCCCTATAGCAAATATTTTTTGTAATTGCATAAATGAATCCCCAAAACTAGACATATCCATAGGAATGTATTTTAATGATCATGCATAGCTAGAGCACTTATAATGTAAGCTAATTACAATTAGAGGTAGCCTAACATAGGCATCCTGAGCCTGAGGATGATGACAGTATTCAGTAAATCGAATAATCGAGTAAACTTGACACTTGAGTTTTGACTGAATGTTCACAGTTGACGCACACCAGTTAATAATGATAATAATAATCGTAGAAATTACATGTAAGAATTACCTTGATTCGTTGCCGCTTTCGGAAAGCAGTCCTCGTGAATTCACCACTCGTACAGGGAGTCGGCTACCCTGAGGAAGACGCCTGTGCCGTTGGCGTCATGCTCGTGGAGCCGGCGGCAGCGGCAGCGGCAGCGACAGCGGCACCAGAGGCGACAGCGGCACTGCCTGTGCTTCGCTTGCGGGACCCACCTGCCGACGATTCTATCCGTGCAGACGCCTGTCTTCAGCGAATTGATGACATCAGTGAATCGTCTACTGCCGCGAATATAGTTGGAACTGCATCGCTTTTTAACGATATTCGGGCACCAGGATATCCAAGGGTTATCAGTGTCTCGGGTTCGCGATCGAAGCAGGTTTTCTAAACAATGTCAATGAGCGACGCAAAGTCGGCTGTGTTTGGTCAGCTTGAAGTTTCCTCTATTGATTTTTTGGGACAATAATTTCTTCAATAAAACTGAGTCCGTGGGGATCTTGACACAAAGATGTATTCCACCACCCTGAGGTGAGTTAGCATTGCAAACGAATGCCATACAATAAACCATGTTCTTGCTTGCCCTACGCAGCCACCTCCAACGTCATCTTGCTGTGAATGAAACCATTGCTGTAGCTGTTTACAGCTATGACGTCACATCCCAGCATCATTTCAAAAAATCCACTGGCGTTGCATAAAGTGTGGAATTTCTAGTTCGTTTATTTGTTTGGCTTGCTGCGTATGCTTATAAATAGGAGGGTGTAATATAATACGAATACAAACATTAGGTGTTTATATTCCCTTAAACACATTACAATAAATGATCTTGGGATGTCTGAAATGAGATGTTTTCAAATTATTCCACATAATTTGATCAAGTTATTTGTTGTGTAATAATAGTTACTATTATGGGGCGTGTAAGTCTCGCGCACGAAATCGAGGTTGGGAGTAGTTGGGGGCAGGAAGTCCATATTATCCATGTTAACGTATAGGACTTTATTTTGTTTTTGGTTGTAATAAACGAACTGTACCCAAATTGCGCATTTCAGTTATATTGTTCGAAGGATTATTACAAGCAGAAGCAATGGAACACTTTGCCGGTGACAATGATCACGAAAATCATGAATTGTAATCGATTATTATGGTGATTGCCATGGCATTAGCGGCAAGTACTTGTGAAGTTGTGTTTGGCGAGTTTTACTATTACTGAAGAGTGCCATCTTTCGCGCAGTACAACCTGTTTGGAGCAAACGTATACATGTGTTTTGGTTATGTGCTTTTAGACAACTTGTCAGATATAAGTGTTTTTCGAAACCACAACGTACAGCAATGTAAAATGTAAATCCCGTAAAAGACACATACGGCCTAAAATCGTGTCTATTTTCTGCACTATGTGAATCGCTATAATGTATTATGTATATGAGAGTGTGGTGAACTCAATATTAAATCGGACATTTAAGCAAGGTACAACACAATATATTTATGACCTGATGTCCCTAATATGTATCAGTGGTAAGTTACAACTGTCATCAATCGTTAGAATGTTGTTCTTAGGTCCAGACTCCAATCAGCTCCATTCGCGCGGTGTCTCACCATGTATCGTGACCCATTTACAGGCCCTAACGCAATTAATTTCCCAATTAGTGTAACATTGTAATTAGGTCAAATGTAAAATATGTCAAGTATTTAGGTTATTCCAAGGTCATCTCAAACTCAAATTTAATCCAAATTCCACTTTTTATTTTATATAAATAGCCTTATTATGCCCAGTAATTAGGCCAATTGTAATATGTAGGTTAAACAAGGTCAACTAAATCCATATTCTTTTTGGGTTAGTTTTGTTTTATCTTTTATTAATTAACGAGCCCTATTAACATAACATAACATAGGTAACATATCAACATACATTGTTGGGTCACATAATTTATATTTTGTGTCAACATTTTCTCTGGTTCTCATGTTATTGCCATTTTACTAAGGGGTCATCCATAATTATCATCATTTTTACAAGTGTACAAAACATACACTTTTCTGACCCCCCTCCCCTTGAAAGTGTACAAATGTAAATGTTGAAAATGATGACTGTGTTTCACATATCAAACCACTTCCCCTCCATCGCCATCTTTTCCTGCTTCGTTTTCATTTGTATTCGCAAGAGGGCGCCTGTGGTCGTTTTGGCGGTCTTTACTACCTCTCCCTTGTGTGAGAATGAGCGAGCGAGCGATAAGTGGGCATTTCGTTTTTTTCTCATTATTTGTCAATATTAAAAAGGCGTACGTTCAAGTCATACCCCCTCCCCGCGTACGGTTTGTACGCTTGTGAAAATTATGATAATTATGGAGGACCCCTAAACATCAAATACTGTCCTAGGAATTACGGGTCTCAAGAAATGACATGAAATCCAACACACAGCAACGTTAACATACCCGAGATCAGAAAGTAGAGTTTTATCAGAAACAATGAAGGTATAAAAAAGTGTTGTCTACCTCTATGGATACTGCAAACTGTGGAACCATTAAAACAATAGTTTGAGTGATTTTAAATGTTCACTTATATCAATTCTGGATCAGCAGATTCCAACATACCTGCATATGGCCTAATGGATGAATGCCTTAGAGTATGCGTATGTGTCATTAGAACACTATTGCATGTAGTGTAGACTTATATTGTATATCAATGTTCTAACACATCAAATATCTTTAAAAATAAATACACTAAAAACGCAACCACAATATTTCTGAGCATGTGGATATGCATCATATTTATATTAATCATTTTTGTAAACTGTAAAATATTGGCAATGGTGCAGACATATATACACATATATACACATGTGTTTAAGTTGTTCCATGGACAACAGATAATTGCAGTATAAATTGTGTGGTTGTAAATCTATTCTCGTGGGCTGGTGGACAATTGAAATTTCGAGCGCTGAAATTGAATATCTGATTGATAGTATGACTGTTTTGCATCCCGGTATCTAATCGTTTGAATATTGTAATCTTCATTTGAACACACAAACGGTAATAATTACTTGATGATGGCATTAAGCTGCTCGTGATTTGTCTGCACATATTTACGGTCTTTGCCTTTATGTTTTGTACCTCGCTTAACTGGAAGCATGATTCACGTTTGGTCATTTGCCAAATCCAAACGAGGTTAACATTTTGAAAGCATCATGAACATAAAAGTCACGATTTTTACATACGTAAAACACTGTCTTACACAAATAAAACGTAAACATAATATAACAGTTTCTTAATATGAAGTTTTGTGTTAAGGTGCTTGTAAATTTGTGTCAGTAAGCTTTGGAAATCATGTTAAGTATAATTTCCTGTCTAAAACAATTTCATTCGGTGTCGTTTACATTATTTAATGTACACTGATATCACGTTAAATACTGATGCAGACAAAGTCACTGTTACCTCATTACTACATCTTTTTACAGCGTGTCACACCTTCCCGATACATCACTTATCTTTGAGGCATGCTTGGGACTGTCATTTTTATCAGCACTGCCTAGTTTGTGACGTTCCTCTATTTAAAACTACATAGAATTCAGTCTTTCATAGTTACCATCTGAAGCGACGTACTGTTTATAGCTTATGCTCAGATCTCTATTTCCTGTTGGCAATTGCGCCCTAACACATTAAAAGGTATCTTAATAACATGTTCTAATGAGTTTCTGGAAGCAGATTAAAGTTAACTGCAGACAACATATATGTTATTATTACTGACATATAGAGGCAGCTTGAAGCATTTTCATACATTTCCAAACATATTTAGTTATTTAATACGCCAAGCCACCATATCGCACAAAAAACGTTTACGTTATTTGTGATGAAAATGTAAATGTCCATGCCAAAGTTATGTCCATATCTACAGGACCAATTCCATGTTTCTCGGAGGAGGACTTACCTGTAATCTGTCCAGTGACATGTCTTCTGATCTTTCTTCTATTGCATTTAGACGTGCGGCCCCTATATTTGCCCGTGACGTAGTGTCGTCTCCGTCTATTGCAGTAAAGACAACTAATACCGTTGTTTCGGCTTCAACGGGTTCACCGAAGAAAACAGCATACGAGCGGCTCAATGAGATCCGAGCCAATGTCGGCCCTGTACCTCAATGCCAATACCTGTCGTAGGAGGACTACCCTGTACTCTGTGTCAATGTCATGTCTTCTTCTCCTTCTATTGACGTTCGACGAGCGACCCATAGCTGTGCCCGTGACGTAGTTTCGGGTCCTTCTATTGTAGCTCGATGTATGACCCCTTGCTTGTACTACTGGTTGTACGAGCAGGTGAAAGCTACAATAACAGATTTTGTTTTGCAGTTGTGATGGAGAAGTACCTACGTATGGCAATTCTCATGTAGGTGGAGCTACTGACGAAACACGAGGGCATTAACACTGGGATTTTGCGTTTCTGATGTAGGTGTATCTATTGACGAACACGATGTCATTCCAACTTTTCATTCCATTTAGTGCGTAGGTGGGGGTTTTGGAGACGATGGCGACATATCAGTACCGATGCCATTTTCAAATAGGAATGAGCCATTTGCCGTTTCTGATGTTTTACATAACTTGACGATTTCAATAATAATCCTAATCGTCTTCATACAGCTAGTCGCGTACCACCTGCCAAACGACGAGGGGTGAAGTGAATATGTAGCAGGACGGTGGTGATGCAAGGAAACAGAATGATTGGAGGTATGATCAATCAATACACGTGGATAAATCACGGATGTCATCTGTTACCGAAAAACCTGCTAGTTCATATTCACCACTGTCTATAGTAAGATACTCAGTTATACAGCTGAGTGAAACTTGTCCAATATTTTGGCACGGCAGCACAGGATTCGAACCCGTGTTCTCTTAGTCTGAAGTTCTACCCCTGAGCCATAGCGCTCTACAAGGACACAGTATGTACAGAGCAGAGTACCCGGGACTAGGGATACAGGTGCACACGTGGAACAAGGGGACTGCTGGATTATGGACACTGAAAAAGGCAAACTAACACCTTTAGCAAACACTACTTTTAACCTCTGACCTAGCCTTGATCAACCATACCCCGTGAGGTGGCAGCACTGTTCACCACCTCGACTCTGCCTTGGTAGATCAGTGTTGAGACGCTGATGGGCTTTTAGGCCAACTATGAATTACAAATAAAATAACGATGTACTTTTGCCAGATATTGATATCCTATGAAAAGTATTCAACATTGAACTTATATCAACATAAAAAAATCTTGTTTACAAAATAGGAATTACGGCAGGATTAACCAGTATCCGTGAGGTGGCAGCAGTGTTTAGCCCACACGGGTATATTCAAAAGCCGGCAAAGTCACTAGTCTCGTCACGCAGCTGACCGACAGTGGATTAAGCGAGACTACCATGGACCATAACACCGATCATAACACGGACCATAACACGGATGTTATGGACCACAGCACCAGGTGAAGTAAAGGGTGTTGGTCACATGGTGGCGGTCTAAGGCCACTGACACACTATCAGACAATGTCGTACGGCAGTGACGTATCACGTTGCACACGATTACGTCATCACAGACAGTGTCTCGAATCTGATGACGATCCAACATGCACTATTCTTTGTAGACACGTGGGTTCCGACAGCCAATGAAAATTGCACATCGCATTGACACACGCTTTCCCATCTCAGTGAAACAATGAAATAGCGCCCTTCACCCTTGAGGCCCATATACACTTTCAGACAATGCCGTACGACAATGCCGCATGTCTTATGTTTCTCATCTATGTGTGACGGCCTGCTACTGCAACACGTACAGACAGTGTCGGATATTTCATAACTTAACAGATTGTCGTTCCGGTTCGGTTTTGTATTCATTGTTTGCCTCTGTACATATTGAATTAGCAATATCGACATCACTGCTGTTGGGAGTAAGTTAATATCCGATTAGCTGTAGCTAGTTTCTGCAATTGCAATGTCATATTTGTTCAACTTAAATCTAAGTTAGCATTTTAAACTGTAACTGGGCTCGGCAGCGGGGAACAAGATAAGAAAGAATATGGCGCTTGGTGCAGTGGTCACTTGTACTGTTTCTGGCACTCATGCTGCCCAAAATCGTCAGGTGTTCTACCACTCCTGAGAAGACAACATTGTAAACTCAAACTCTTTGTTTGTGCTAATGGTGTATTCGTGTAAATGTCGATAAGTACATCATCATCGATCGATCGTAGTATCATTGTAAGCACGCTATTTCCGTAGACGTCTACGAACAATTGTGTTATTACTAAATACTCTAAACATACCTTTTCCCTAACCATTTCATGCGCGCGTAATTCCAACATTTGCTCCGTCATACTTTATAACCAAAACGCACATTACGTTTCCCGTACTGAACATCTGATTTGTTCCATATATTGTGATAAGTTAAACATACATATATGTGTGGATATTTCAAAATAAGGTATATACGCCTTACGTTCAATTCGAAGTGTTGTAATTTATTCCAAGAACGTTGATGCGTCCGATGATAACATTCCCCCAAATCTGGCTATGCTAGCGCGAATATAATTTATAATAACCACTGTATGTTTACTTCTGGCTTGGTATATGTATGTGCCACACTCAGTATAAATACAACGTTGGAGTTTGATTAAACAACCCACTACAAGCACATGCCTAAAGATAAATAATGTAATTAATTTCATTACAACAGCAACTAGATTGAATGCTATAAAGTCCAATCATAAGTTAAATCCGCTCGCGAAGTTACAAGCCACACGTTAAACCTAGCTCCATCGGCAAATTGATCGCCACTCACCTATATCGAGATAAAAGCAAGAGAGGCCTACGACAGAGAGATACCATGGCATATCACCCCAACTGTTTACTGTGCCCGAGTAATAATATTGCATGTGCAAACGTAGACGTAAATATTGTAAATCGACCTGTTGCTAGTTGAAATGCTATGCTATTCAATACTAGCAAATGTCCACCCACCCGTGAAAGAACAAGTCACTCGTTCGCACTGACACTTGTGTCCAACGATCGCCCCTCGTCTCTGTCGAGATCAAAACCAAGAGAGTTGTACGAGATCTATCACAACGGACAGATACACACAGTAAATACTAACGTGCAATGTCACATAATTTTATTGATTAAATAAGACACTAACGAACACTCGTACATAATACCCTATAAGCAGATATCATAAGACGTTGCCCACCACTAGAAGCTAACACACTACAAGCACCTAGCATAAGACACTGTCAATCACTCGTAATTAATATACTACAAACACATAGCATTAGACACTGTCAATCACTCGTAATTAATATACAACAAACACATAGCATAAGACACTCTCAATCACTCGTAATTAATATACTACAAATACATAGCATAAGACACTCTCAATCAATCGTAACTAATACACTACAAGCACTTATCATAGGACTCTGCCAATCATTCGTAATTAATATACTACAAGCACATAGCATAAGACACTCTCAATCACTCGTAATTAATACACTACAAACACATAGCATAAGACACTGCCAAAAACTCGCAATTAATACACTACAAGCACATATCATAAGACACTGCCAATCACTCGTAGTTAATACGCTACAAGCACTTATCATAAGACTCTGCCAATCATTCGTAAGTAATATACTACAAGCACATAGCATAAGACACTCTCAATCACTCGTAATTAATACACTACAAACACATAGCATAAGACACTGCCAAATACTCGTAATTGATATACTACAAGAACATATCATAAGACACTGCCAATCACTAGTAAGTAATACACTACAAGCACATATCATAAGAAACTGCCAAAGACTCGTAATTAATATACTACAAGCACCTATCATAAGATACTGCCAATCACTCGTAATTAATAAGGTACAAGCACATATCATAGGAAACTGTCACTCACTCGTAATTCATATACTACAAGCACATATCATAAGAAACTGCCAATCACTCGTAGTTAATACGCTACAAGCACTTATCATAAGACTCTGCCAATCATTAGTAATTAATATACTACAAGCACATAGCATAAGACACTGCCAATCACTCGTAATTAATATACTACAAGCACGTAACATAAATCAAATTCATATAAATGTATGCCTACATTCAATAATTAATACAGTGTAATCGATGGCAAAAACAATTATGATATTGATAACAATCAATAAATACTGCACTACAATTTTAAGCATATATGCACCGTGCTTTGGCAAACACTACTTCTCAATTGGCAGTATTTGACTTGGCAAATTTTGATATTTTTTACATTTAATGAACAGAACTGTCTTAAGCCGCGGTTAGGCACGCGGGGTAAAGTTTTAGATAAATATCGAATATTTAAAGGAAATTCTACGGTGTTTATGTTCACGATACGGTTTTCACTAGAGAATCTAATTCTAAACACCATTTATATTGATATCACCTTTTTGAATGACAACGCTTGCCCATATTTTTGAAAGGTTTTATCATCAAATCGTAGGTACTTATTTTATCCCAATTTCGCACAGTTCCCAGCTCTTCTGCAATGTTGGTATATTAACAATGACGTGTTCACAGTCGTCCCCGATACACTCACACTTGGCAGCACACGTGACCAGAGCCTCGTTTCCAGTTGTCGTTGGTCCGCTCAGTATGCATCTATAGTGTTTTCCTGAGATTTCGCATTGCGTCCATTTGCTGGCTCTAACCAACACCAAGAATTGATGACTGGAGCAGACGAGGTGGCGACCGGTGATGGTGACGGTGAAAGACGCCTTGATCGCTTCCGGCACACGTCTCTTGATGGTGAGGCCACCAAACATGCATTTCCTCTTCCGCTGCGGGATCCATTGTCCGTCTGTATAAATATACATGATGGAGCTGACCAGAGGGAAGCACGTGTCGTTGTTGTTGTCGACCAGTAGTGCCGACTTTACCGACGACATCGGCGGATCCACCTCGAGGCCTTTTGTCAACTCCACGAGTTGTCTGTCGTACGTCTCTGTAACGACACAATTCAATTCCTTACGAATACATGCAAACATAGCTTACATTACGATAATGTTAGATTTATCACCACACATTGTCACACGGAAATGTCAACATGCTAATTATAATATAACAAAACGATTATTACAGTTACATCGCCAAAAATATATAGAGATTTAGCAAATCATATCCATACCTTGAATGTCTGTACTGATCTACGCTTGCAGTTATTAAATATTTTTCGAGTATTCAAAGTTGTCCTGACAATATATATATATATATATATATATATATATATATATATATATATATATATATATATATATATATATATATATATATATATATATATATATATATGAATACTACAGTAGAGCTACAGCGTCAGTTGGTAATCGAAGCAGCTTTATGAACACGTTATTATAACAAACATGCAACTTGTGAATGCTGCGAACAGTTTGGTTCCATCATGGTTGAGCATAACACATCGAAGAACAAAATGTTTTAAATAATCGTCATCATTCGAGCACATGGACATATTACATAACTACTATAGTCAGTAGTTAACATCAGAAGGCATCCGAATCGTCACCATAAATTGCATTTCAAACTTTAGCGTTATTGTGACGTGTTTCGTTTTCTTTTCAAATACCACAGGAAATGTATGATGTCGTCGTTCACAGTGGCGTTTCTACTGTCGTCTACGAATAAGTCTGGATTGATTACTTACGGGACAACACTTCTTATGGGGTATAGTGTAGAAACTAAAAATAATCCAACTACTCGACATACTTTCACTGAGCAGTGCGTATTCAATTGAGAACATATGCATACTATCAAATGGACGTGGTTCTAGTGAGTGTTGTAAACAATACCACTATTCCAAATGTTGCGCCCGTACATGGGAAGAAAAAGTCATGGCCCCATCCATTATGTGACAATGGCACTGCTCACAACATGTAATTGTTGGGTTTTCAACAACTTCCAATCTTCTAAGCTACTGGAATGATATTGTAATTATTGATGGATACTATTATTTCCCATTAATACCTTTGCATGCATACACCAAAATGTTGTCATTTAAACTTATTATTAGTGTGTAAAAAGCTTCATGTGATGGTTTCTCGTACAAAGCAGGGACATTCTTATTTGGACCCATGGAATAGCTATTGTGGGAAGGTTACCCTTTAGAATATTAAGACAGGGACAAAGTATACGACTAACATTACTTACCCGTTGTGCGACAATTTGGCTCACCGCGGGCACCAATCACGGCGATGGCATAGAACACTCCACTGTAAGCTCCAACATCGTGCGTGGTTCGGTCTCCTCCCGTCAGTTCCATTGAAACGACACTGCAAGAAACAGGCAATAAGCCATTGAAATTGATACAAAATAAATACAATTACTGAGCATTACATCGACTCTCGATTGATATATATCAGCTCTAAATGCACTCATTTTGAAACAAAAAACAGTTTAGATAGTTGGCATCAGTGAGACCTGCACACAGCTGTGATTCATTTGTCAGAAGCCCCGTCAATACTGACGCGTCGAGTACGTCGTGGTCTGCTTACGTCACAATCAAAACATTGTTACGGTATATTTTGCTAACCTGTTGGTCACGTGACTGACTCTTCAGTTGTGACGTCAGTAAACAGTGACGCTGTAGCGCTTACATTTTTCCGGCGTTAAATCCATTCCGATTGACGTTTCTGCGCATGCGCGAGTCAGATGCGGCCGTTGGTTGCTATGCGGGATGTTTACGTTTCCCACCCCGCGGCACCCACCGTTAAAACCGTTCCGATTGACGTTTCTGCGCATGCGCGTGTCAACCAGTTTGTTAACCGGCGAAAGTTTGTAGTTTCCGAGATGTTTTGAGTTATCTGAGACATTATATGAGCAGTGGCGTGCACCACCCGGCAGTAGCCAAGCATGACGATGTCCAGAGAAGGGTACACTCAGCAGCGCTGAAGCATACTTTAAAAGGTCTGTTCAAAAAGGCTAAATTCGAGTCGACTCAGTCAGTGGCAGTGCTGACTCATGACAGGATCGAGCTGAGACCTGAGTCCAGTCCAGTTATCAGTAATAAGATTATCGACATCGTCAAACGTTCATCACAAATAATAGTAATTATTATAACGTTGTCATTGGCTTCGGAATATAAATATTGGGTTGCATTAATTAAGACGTTTATGTAGAGTAGAAATGATACAGTAACGACAGGAGTGAGCCCGGGCCTGCATCACTGCCATCAGTGCATAATATTATGGTGGTGCACGTGTGTTTTCAATATCTTTATTTCAGATTGTCATAGTACATACATATGTCCACATAAACATAAAAAATTAGACTGAAGTGACTAGAAAAATATAAACGTATTGCACATGGTAAATAGGGAGAAAAAACATTGCACAATGGTACATGTGTTTAGATGCTTCTAAAGCCTTTGACAGAGTGAAACATTCTATCTTATTTCAAAAGTTGATTGACAGGGGAGGGCCTGGATATATTGTTAGACTGCTTATATATTGGTATTCGAATCAGACTACACTACGTATATAAGATGGTCAGGCAAATTGTCGGAACATTTTGGTGTTACAAATGGTGTCAGGCAAGGTCGTATACTCTCACCACACCTTTTTAATATATATATATGGATGATTTAACCATAGCTTTAAACAAATGTAACACAGGGTGTGTAATACGTAGTACAACTATCAACCATCTTATGTATGCTGATGACTTGGTAATTCTGTCCCCATCTGTATCAAGACTGTCTGAACTGATGCAGGTATGTAGACTCTATGAGTTAAATCATGATATCAAGTACAACTCCAAGAAAAGTGCTGTGTTAATATTTAAAAGTAAATAATAAAATTATATGAAAAATGTTGATGTTCCATCATTTAAGATTAATGGTGAAACAATCCAGGAAGTGGATAATGTGAAATATTTGGGTCACTTTATTTCTAATACATTACGTGATGACAAAGATATATTACGCCAATGCTGACAACTATATGCTAGGGGTAATATACTATTGCGTACATTTTACATGTGTTCCACTGAAGTGAAGCTGACTTTGCTTAGAACTTTCTGCTCTCCCATGTATACTGCTCAGCTGTGATGGAGTTACACAGTAGCAAGTATACATAATCTTCATGTGGCTTACAATAATGTGTTTCGCTTATTGCTGAATCAGCCTAAATATTGCAGTGCCTCCACCATGTTTGTAGAATACCATGTACCAGATAGTAAAGCTGTAATTAGAAACCTTGTATATAAATTCATGCGGAGACTTGATGCTCTTATAATAAGTTGGTAATTGCAATTATCAACAGTGATATAAAATAGCAATCCAGGATAAGACGATATTGGATCAAAATGTTGTATATACATAATAATTTTTGATTTAATGTACCAGTCTGGAATGTACCATTGTGCAATGTTTGTTTCTCTATTTACCATGTGCAATACTTTTATATTTTTCTATAGTCACTTGTTTGTTTAGTGTTTATGTGGACATCTGTATGTACTATGACAATCTGAACGACCATGCACTGGTGCAGGGCTCACTCCTATCATTGCTGTATCATTTCTACTCTACATAAACGACTTAGTTAATGCAACCCAATAGTTATCTTCCGATGCAAATGACGTTACTTAATATAATAATAAGTATTATTTGTGATGAACGTTTGACGATGTCGATAATCTTATTACTGATAACTGGACTCAGCTCCTGAGTCAGCACTGCCACTGACTGAGTCGACTCGAATTTAGCCTGTTTGAACACACTTTTTAAAGTATGCTTCAGCGCTGCTGAGTGTACCCTTCTCTGGACATTGTCATGCTTGGCTACAGCTGGATGGTGCACGCCACTGCTCATATAATGTCTCAGATTATAAAATGTTCAAGATCACATCACATAATGACACAATTAATCCTCATTCAATAACAATTTATTGTAAAAATAAAAATAATCCAAAATCCAATCTATCTTGCGTGGCTGTGGCTAAATTGAAATACATGCTGTATATAAAATATCAATGAATTCTTGGGATAAAAAAATTAAAACATTCCTCTTAAAGCAAAATAATTGTACATAGATCGTCTGTATAAAATGTTCAAGATCACATCACATAATGACTAAAAATAAACCTATATGCAACCAATCATGCATGCATATTTTTTTTAAAGTAAATAAACAGTTTCAATTTTAGCAGTAAATAAATAACATAAGCCACTTTAAAACAAATTGGCAATACATTTTTGTGGAATCGTGAAATCTAACCACTTTAATGCATACTGCAGTTTAAACAATATGCATGCATGATTGGTTGCATATATGTTTATTTTTAGTCATTATGTGATGTGATCTTGAACATTTTATACAGACGATCTATGTACAATTATTTTGCTTTAAGAGGAATGTTTTAATTTTTTTATCCCAAGAATTCATTGATATTTTATATACAGCATGTATTTCAATTTAGCCACAGCCACGCAAGATAGATTGGATTTTGGATTATTTTTATTTTTACAATAAATTGTTATTGAATGAGGATTAATTGTGTGTCTACTGTGCTTTAACAATGAACTAGGCAACAGTGTTTGCTTAATCAATCCAGTTCAGAGGTAATGGCGGCCACGTGAGTTATACCACAAAGAATTGTACTAGGTCCAGTTATGTTCATATTATACTTAAAGGCCATTATTAAAACAATAAAATTATGTGCTATTTATAGAGGACATCAATATGTTTCACTTACACACAACTGCTACAGGCTTATTCAAGAAGTAAGTTCAGAATACAATAACATATCAGTATGGATTAATTTCAACAAAATATCACTGAACATAACTAACATTATCTTTTCACATTTACTCCTGAAGGTAAGACGATGATCATGATGTTATTTTAATAAATGTAACAAATATATATCATGTGTTACTTCAGTAACGCGTGTACGCGTTAAATGCATATTTAAGCCACTTATCACACAACAAATTACAAAACTTTGTTATGCCAAACTTGGTGCAACTATTTATTTATCCATCCAATTACTATTAATATTAAGGATAAATAAACAATACAGCTTTGTATACGAAGCAATAACTACTATTTTTTATTTACTAAAGATGTAGCAGTAAATCCTAGCACAATCAATCGTAACCAGTGACAGCGCTTTGTTATCCGCTGTCACAGGTCCAATCAGTCCGTGCTATAACGCTCAAACTCCCAAATACACGTGAGCAACAACCATCGTAGCTAGCTAGCGCTGTCGCGCGCGCCTCTAGATGCGCGCATGCGCAGAAACCTCAATCGGAACGTTTTTAACGACCGGAAAAATGTAAGCGCGACCATCGTAGGTAGCGCTTACGTTTATCCCCTAGATACGCGCATGCGCAGAAACGTCAATCGGAAAGGTTTTAACGATCGGAAAAATGTAAGCGCGACAACGCACTGCGTCTCTTGAAAGTATTGGTTACCTCGTTACATAATTATGTGATTACACACATTGTATACTGGTTATTATTCTTATCTTACAAGCATTCACGAGACGCTTCAAATAATTACGGTACGTATCATTGACCCGGCTTATTCTAATCATCAATACACCAACGTGTTTTTTTTTCTTAAGCAACATTGTACAAGTCACTATAATACGTATGATAATGTGGGTTTTGGTAAGTAATGGAAGGATGTTTTACCTTTCTGAACTTGGCTGTAAGTAATAAGCAACATCATTGAAAATGTCTAGATCCCGCGGGCCACCAGTACGGTATGCATTATCGACTCGGGTTAGTCTAATCCTCAATGCAATTATTCTAATCAACGTGCTTTTTCTTAAGCAACTGTGTACATGTTATTATAATACGTATGATAATATGGGTTTGGTAAGTGATGGAAGGATATGTTACCTATGTGGCCAGGTCTGTACGTAATAGGCAACATCGTTGACAATTTCTAGATCCAGCGGTGTGCCAGATGGGTCGTAGACTTGTCTGTGGTTGCCGAAGTAGTCGGAACATTGAAAGTGTTTTTTGGCTGAAACACAAACACTTGAATTGTAGATAATAATTAAATACACAGAGAGAGAGCATGTCAAGACCTGAATCACAAAACTACAATTCAACAAGGTTTATAATTCTGACTGTGGACGTTACTGTACGCGATACAACTAAACATGAGAACGGTGTTATGTTTATGCAACTACTGGGTTTTGATAATTGCATATATATTTGTATGTTTTTTTTGCGAACACTTGGAACTTTCGTATGACGAGAAACAAAATATCCGCTGCTTAATGTCTGGTGTCCACATGAATCTTGACCACATATACGGAGTGCGCAAACAACCTCACATCAAAACACACTCGAACCTCTTCTAAGAAAGTCTTAATGTAACATAGAAGGTGATGAAGGCATGTCAAATAAACATCGGTTTAACATAGCATAACATTTTAAAAATTAGTTGGAACGAAAACTTGTTAAACATATAACATGAAAATAGTGACGTCACTTCACCGACATTATGGCCAATATCCTGCACCTGCCCCTGTAATTCGGAGACAAAGTGGCACAACACTTACAACGATCTGCCCAACACAGTCTCTTCTTATCGTAGTTGATGGCAATCGACGTCACAACTCCCAAGTCTTTTGTCACGATCGAAGTGATGTCACTTCCGTCCAGATTAGCTTTGTAGATACGAGTAGGAATATCCGTGGCATAAAACAGCAACCTAAAAGGTATATTTAATGTGTTAGCATTTAGTGCACGACATATCATGAAATCATATTGCTAAGATCACATAATATTTTATTAATCGACCATTACAACCTATTCTCTGCTGGTTACAAATTGTTTACCATGTAGGTCGAATCGGTTTCAGCGAATTACATTAGTACGTTATATTACGTATTAAAAATATATTATAACGTGTTCGTCAGTACAAGTATGTGGGTTTGTGAATGTGTATGTGTATGCGGTCGTGTGTAGTGACACATGTAACACACATTACACACCGGCAAGCACACGCGCATTTAAAAAAAGTTATATTCCAAACGTTTCGTTAGCATATTGTATTTGTGTTTTTTATTGTTTGTGTAAGCGTGTAAACGCAACCACACACACAAGCACGCACGCACACACACACCCACGCACACGCACGCTCGCACGCAATCAAGCATGAACACACACACACACACACACAGACACACACACACACACACACACACACACACACACACACACACACACACACACATGTTCATTTAGCATAACACGCGCTTCAATAACAAAGCATCTAAGGTGATATGCTATATGTATACTATATTGAGCATCTGTCATATACCTTTCACAAGCACATATGGAATAGGTTTGTATGACATGTTGCAATAATGTATTTATCTTAAAACAATACGTGTTACATGACTAATGATTTTGTACTCTAATGGTGCATACCTGATAATCAGAGAGCCCCATTTTATATTGAGCCCCAAGTAGACAAATAAGGCAAAATAAATGCACTGTCAAAATGACATGCGTGGCCATATTGTTTGGTGGCACCACAAGAACACCTTCAGGGACTCGAGTGTCACAACTGCCCACCACTTTGGACACTCTTTGTATCTGTCTAACTTTAGTAGTAAGACTGCATGTGTCACGTTACCTCGAGTTGCGATCTACGGCCAAGCCTCTCGTTCCGCCCTTACTGTTGACGACTGTCGTTCTCACACCGCTCTCCAACTCATACGTTTCAACCCGTGACTCCGTTGTGAAGTACAGCTTGTTTTCTGGTTCATGGATTAACTGTCGAATACGTTTCCCTGTAGACAAAACAATGAATGCATGATACATTTGGTATACATTCACTGACAACTTGTTGTTGATGCACAATCTGTTCCATGTCATTCCACTCGATCTGTTCGTTTCCCGCAGACATCGTCAACACTGTATGTGTGACGCAAGCAGATTTGACAGCTTCAGAACCTCACGTCAAAATCACAAGTTTACTTGTGACCTTCTCCACGCTTTATCTACCACAAAACACTTAATTGTACTGGACAATTGTTAGATTGTGTTTATATTTCTAGACTCAGAAACATTTATCTTTTGGTTTCCTTTAATGTATTGGCAACGCCTTTGTAAAGATTAAAAAGGATCTTTCAATAGAAGGGTGGATAGGCCAGAGAGTTCTGCGGGGTAAGTAAGGTCATCAAGTTAAGTGTTTCAATGTGAACAAAATCATATTATTTCAACTAATTTGCAATAGGCTGAATTACCTCCTATGTCAGACTGGATTCGTACTATCTATTTCGAATTGCCATATATTTTATCATGCTTATTTGAATATGTGAATTAGACAACTTACACAAAATAGTATATATAAATGTATGTCTGTCGGTCGGTCTGTCTGTGTGACTTGTATTGGTGTATTTATATTTTTCTGTCGGAGCGTCTTTCGGGCTTGATTATGTCAGTTTATTCCGTATTAAAGCATACGTTACGTTTTGCGAACCGAATAACATATTAGCCCCATAAGGGTAAGATTATTAAAATATAAATATATATAGATATTTTACTTTTATTATCGAAGAACATGCATCCTTTTCGTAGGCTCAGAATAATATCTGGACATGTTGCTGTCGTGATGCAAATGTTGATATCCCCGCAAACATTCTTATGCAAGTTCGAAGGTAATTAATCATAGTAATCACAATACATTACGCCTCATTCTAAGATATTAATGTGCCGCACTTAATCGCTATCGAACTGGCATGTGGCCAACTAATAATAGTGCAACACAAAAACATATGTGTTGGACAATAATAATAAATTATTTACATCCGCCCGTGAAGTTATTCCTTCAAACTGACAACATTTTGCGAATTGATCATCACACGACCATATTGAGATGAAAATCAGGAGAGGTGTACGACAGGGAGACACTATGGCACACTATATGGCATACCCCAAATATTGTGAACACGAATCAGATATAAAATGGTGTGCCTGGGACAGATACGATATAGCATCAAAGAAAACAACACTCAAGGGAAATCATTGAAGAATAACAGTCAGTTGGAAGAGAGATGTTACATCTCATATGCATTTCAAACAACGAATTTTGGCGCGAAAACATGGACACTCGCCGAGTTGGCAAAGAACAAACATGAAGGGAATCGTGTGACATGTCACGTATCGGGACAGAACAAACATATTTATAAGAGAGAAGACCGATTGTATCAGTAGATGCGCCGTCTCCCATGGACGTCGCGTACAACCGCCTATAACACTTACAGCGGGAAACTATCTAGAGGACGACAGGCAAGATGGTTGATCGAGAGAGGAACTAGACGTGTACAGGAAGGGCCCCGTCTGACGTAGGATAACGCTAGACAGGCATATTTGGAAACAGCATGCTGATGCCTTCATCACAAGATGATAACATAGACGTTGTATTACAAGATGATACAGTGGGTGTTGTATGGGGCGATGTAACAGTGGAGTAACAGTTGTAATACAAAATTATACAATAAATGCTGTATTACAAGATGATGAAATGCGTGTTGGGTTACAAGATGATACAATGGTTTCTTTGTTACGAGATGATACAAATGATGCTATATTAGAAGATGATACAATGGATGTTGTAATACAATGATTCAGTGTGTTAGTTTACATATAACACTCAACTTGCCTGTTGTTAAGATGGTCTTCGTGTTGGAGCCATCCAGCCAAGTTTGCTTGATTGTTATGTAGCCATCCAACCAGTACATTAAGCCACGAACCTCATCCACTGCCAGTCCACATACGTCTTCAAATAGACCACAGGTGTCTCGTACTCTAGTACATTTCTATTTCTGAGTACTCGTACTCATGCTTATTCATAGTACTCGAACTCGTACTCGATTACATTTGTATTGCAATCACTCCATCTCTGACCATATTACATGAAGCCTTGGCTATGACGTCACACACCAGATATCAACTTATTCTTCACACAGTAATAATAAATAAATAAGTACGTGGTCTACAAATGTACTACATTTGTCCCGTAATCTGGTACTTTTTTATTTCTGAGTTCTTGTACTCGTATCCACGCATCTTCGTAGTAATCTTACTCCTACTCGATTACATTTGCATTGTAATCACTCCATCTCTAACCACATTCAAAACATTCTTGGCTATGACTACGCACCACACCAAGCATCGATTATTTCCACACACAGTAACATTTAACAAGGTCACCTCGCCATACGATGGTTTATTATAGTCCAGTCCGGAGGGTGAACGTAATAGCGAGGCCTCCCTGTATGATGTTGCTTACAATCGGTGCCTACCTCGGTTCTACATGAACCCAGGTCACTGGAACTAATAGTGTCCAAATACAAAAAATATCGAAACAAATTGATTTCATCAATTAGTTTACCTTGCTACTAAGATCACATTTGTCCAGTCCCTATGGGAACTTTAAAAGCGAGGTTCCACAGCAGGCTCTTTCTTACCAGTACCGGTGACCAGCTCTGTTGGGGGTCCGTACATCGCGCGTGCTGACGACGACGTGTTCAGTGGAAGTCTCAATACACCATCATCACCATTGTTAACATTGACAAGAAGAGCGCTGGGACAGTGGATCGGGACACCTGTGTGACAAAGACGACAACACAGGTGGACTTGGGGGAGAGTAACTGCATACAACTGTCTAACTACACTTACCAGTTGAAACCAAGACCAGCTCGACTTCTCTAGAAAGCATTCAGTCAATCTGTTATGAATACGAGAAAAATAATCGTTCATTCGCCAATGTCAGCCAGTTAATCTGTCATACAACTGAGCGAGCTAGAGCTATTTAAAATGAACCTTTCTGTAACAGGTTTGACAAGGCTTCGTTAACGTACCGTTGTGTTGTCTAATAGTTATAGGCACCACACGTGAGGATGCAACTCATATTGTGAATTCAAGACTCAGCAGTACAATAAGTTAAACGTTTCGGAATGTTGTGTAGCATAGACAGCATGTATACAATTGCTTTGAATTATACAGACAATATACAGTTGTACTTCTTAAAAATCGTAACTAAATGTACATAGAAATGATACCATTGAAACGTTAAAATAGTTATTATAATTTCAGATGCAAATTTGGTTGCGAGTACCGTATATTTAAAATGGTAACATTCCTTGTCAAATCAGATAATGCAATGGCATCATACATGAATGTAATAAATAAAATAGTATTCGTCTAAAACAATGATGTGGTTATTGTTTAGCTATTTGTGTTATGCCAAATTTCTGCAATATGTGCATTTGTTTTTACACTCTAAACCAGTAATTTTTTTATATTACTTTGGTTTATCTTTAATAATTTGTAATACATTATTCAACTAATTAATTATATGAATTTTGCATTTCAGGTTTATTTCTAAAGGTTGTTAGTCTGCATGTATAAATTGCTAATCCTGAATTACTAAACATATTTCCGTTTATTGAATAAGTATAGTCATACATTTATTTTCGAAAAATACAACACAATGCAAATGTAAAATAGCCAAACTATTATAAGCATACACAACAGTCTTACCGTCTGAATTCGAAGCACAGAAACAGACCAATGTCAGGAATAATATTCGAGACAGAAGCCCGGTTGACAGAGGCCTGTGCGGTGGACGTCTAGTCGGCTTGTTCTGATGGCGCGTAGACGACATCGTGGCTGTTCAGCGGTGATCGTCTCTCACAACTGAGCTCCACGAGCGTTGCGGTGAAATGTAGCGTCGCTATTGAATATGACAACGGAGCAGCGTGATGATTTGTGTGATAAGCGGCTCGTAACTACAGACGCCGACTGCTTGACGACGGGACAACTGTGTTGTCACGTGATCTGACAACAGGAGCAGTTGACGCGGCTGTTCAGTTGTGATTGTCTCTCACAGTTGAGCTCCGAAAGTTGTTGTGGCGCATTGTAGTGCCGTTAATTAAATGGTACGACATTACGACCATTTTATTAAAATCAGTAATACATACAGCTACATTGTTGAGGGCGTTAAATAATATCCTGATGATATTTCTGCTCATGCGCGGTAACTGTAAAATCATTAGTGTGCGGCAAAACGCTGGGTCAATGAGTATCTGGCTATATAGAGTGTTAGATATTGGTAGGAGTGAAACTCAGCTTCGTGAGTCGTTCACCTATGCATTTTTAATTGACACATGTGTGCGTGGTCGCGGCAATTGTCCCTTGTAATGTCATTACTGCATTAAATGGGCAGAGACATCTCCATTTGGGATGTATAGATCCTATCTAGTCAGTATACATGTTTCGATTTTATTGTCTCATTGTGAATAATCGATAGATATTTTGGCGCGAAAACACGAACAAGGAGCGTTACATAGTTAATAAATAAATCAGTTACATAAACCAGTTACCCAAATTTGCTAAATCCTTTTAAACGGTGGGTGTGTAATTTCAAATGGGGATTCACCGGTTCCTTGGAAACTCCTAACCGATTCCTCTGCTGATATTTGCTGTTGAATAATCTGGTACGGAGACAGCTCGTGGCACGATGACAAAATCTCACTACATCCTTAATGCTTCCTGCCCTTGATCCCAGCTCGCTTATTCCCTCTCCTTCACAGTGGCTTCGACTTCGCTCCCTGCCTCCCTGCCTCCCTGCCTCCCTGCCTCCCTGCCTCCCTGCCTCCCTGCCTCCCTGCCTCCCTGCCTCCCTGCCTCCCTGCCTCCCTGCCTCCCTGCCTCCCTGCCTCCCTGCCTCCCTGCCTCCCTGCCTCCCTGCCTCCCTGCCTCCCTGCCTCCCTGCCTCCCTGCCTCCCTGCCTCCCTGCCTCCCTGCCTCCCTCCCTTCCTCCCTCCCTCCCTTTCATTTCATTTCATTTCATTTCATTTCATTTCATTTCATTTCATTTCATTTCATTTCATTTCATTTCATTTCATTTCATTTCATTTCATTTCATTTCATTTCATTTCATTTCATTTCATTTCATTTCATTTCATTTCATTTCATTTCATTTCATTTCATTTCATTTCATTTCATTTCATTTCATTTCATTTCATTTCATTTCATTTCATTTCATTTCATTTCATTTCATTTCATTTCATTTCATTTCATTTCATTTCATTTCATTTCATTTCATTTCATTTCATTTCATTTCATTTCATTTCATTTCATTTCATTTCATTTCATTTCATTTCATTTCATTTCATTTCATTTCATTTCACTTCATTTCACTTCATTTCACTTCATTTCACTTCATTTCACTTCATTTCACTTCATTTCACTTCAGTTCCTTTCGCTCCGCTCCGCTCCGCTCCGCTCCGCTCCGCTCCGTCCGTCCGTCCGTCCGTCCGTCCGTCCGTCCGTCCGTCCGTCCGTCCGTCCGTCCGTCCGTCCGTCCGTCCGTCCGTCCGTCCGTCCGTCCGTCCGTCCGTCCGTCCGTCCGTCCGTCCGTCCGTCCGTCCGTCCGTCCGTCCGTCCGTCCGTCCGTCCGTCCGTCCGTCCGTCCGTCCGTCCGTCCGTCCGTCCGTCCGTCCGTCCGTCCGTCCGTCCGTCCGTCCGTCCGTCCGTCCGTCCGTCCGTCCGTCCGTCCGTCCGTCCGTCCGTCCGTCCGTCCGTCCGTCCGTCCGTCCGTCCGTCCGTCCGTCCGTCCGTCCGTCCGTCCGTCCGCCCGCCCGCCCGCCCGCCCGCCCGCCCGCCCGCCCGCCCGCCCGCCCGCCCGCCCGCCCGCCCGCCCGCCCGCCCGCCCGCCCGCCCGCCCGCCCGCCCGCCCGCCCGCCCGCCAGTCCGTCCGTCCGTCCGTCCGTCCGCTCGCACGCACGCACGCACGCACGCACGCACGCACGCACGTACGTACTTTTGTACGTACGTACGTATGTATGTACGTACGTACCTGTGTACATACGTCCTTCCTTCTATATCCCACACTCTCCTTTCTCTCCTGCCCAGTTTACTAAATGGCACTCCTTCTCGTTTCCTTCCTCCAAGACACCTTGCTCCCTCTCTTTTCTTATCCTCCCTTCCTTCCTTCCCTCCCTCCCTGTCTCCCTCCCCTTCTCATCAAGAACTCGCACTATCGGTCATTCCGTGCGGCTGAGACACTCGACGCCGCAGAAGGAATGGAACGACCTCTTACTTACACTCTCAACTACAGTCACATATTAATGTTGTGTTCATCAGCGCCTACACAGGAGTCCCCCCCCCCATTTAAATTCTAACGGAGACAGTTCGCGGGCGGCGGTTCGCCACGTGTTGACTGCGAATTGGTCAGAGGACAAGACCGTGCAGAACAACCTGTACACAGCTCGCACACGTCATCACACGTTGGTCAACTGTCAGGACACATGATAAATAATTGACAACCTGGACTCAGGGGGAAATGATACCACAAATGCTTTCACGGAATTAAACATCTGCACGGGTAGGTCTACACGACTTGCAGAGATACATTGAATGTTGAAATGCGTTGAGTCCAGGTTGTAGACCAACCAAGCGATCTGCGTCTGCGAGAGAGCTACTGTAGTCAACGCGTCCAGAGTCACTGACCGCTATGCACAGGTTGCTACGCACGGACTTGTCATGTGATCAATTCGCGACCAACAACCGCCGCCCACGAGCTGTCTCCGTTCGAAACTTGATAGGGGAATCTTTTGTTGGCGATGGGCAGCTATGTAATTATTGTCGAACACAATTTTCGTAGATGAAAGTTGGAATGCAAGAAAGGGTTCAGTTGATTATTCTTCTGCGGCTTGGAGTGTCTTACCCGCGTGAAAAAACGACATTGCAAACTTAGTTACCTGCTGGAGAGAGGTAGGAAGAAAACAAGTGGGGAGGAACGGAGGGAGGGAGGCAGGCAGGGACGCAACGAGAGAGGGAGGCAGGGAGGCAAGGGGACATGGAAGGACGGACGGAGAGACGGACGGAGCGTGGAAGGAGGGAGGGAGAGAGAAAAAGTGGTAGGGAAGGAGTGACGGATGGAAGGACGCATGAACGGAGGGATGGAAGTACGGAAGGTCGGAAGGTCGGAAGGACGGAAGGACGGAAGGACGGAAGGACGGAAGGACGGAAGGACGGAAGGACGGAAGGTCGGAAGGTCGGAAGGACGGAAGGACGGAAGGACGGAAGGACGGAAGGACGGAAGGACGGAAGGACGGAAGGACGGAAGGACGGAAGGACGGAAGGACGGAAGGACGGAAGGACGGAAGGACGGAAGGACGGAAGGACGGAAGGACGGAAGGACGGAAGGACGGAAGGACGGAAGGACGGAAAGAAGGAAGGACGGAAAGACGGAAGAACGGATGGACGGAAGGTTGGAAGAACGGAAGGACGGAATGGCGGAAGGACGGATGGACGGAAGGTTGGAAGATCGGAAGGACGTAATGACGGCAGGACGGGTGGACGGATGGAAGGAAGGATGGAAGGATGGAAGGATGGAAGGTTGGAAGAACGGAAGGACGGACGGAAGGTCTGAAGGATGGAAAGACGGATGGACGGAAAAATTAATGACGGAAGGACGGACGAAGGGAAACGAGAAAGAATGGGTGGACCTACATGCATATCATTTTCTGGTGATTTACCAGGAAAGTGCCTTCTTCTCTGCCTATAATGGACGTAGCAGTAACACGTAGTAATATGGCTGCTGCCTAGAACGTGGGTAACTTAAACTACAAATATTACTACGGTTAACTCTGCTAGACTCGTCATTACTGCCAGTCAATTTGTTTAACCTGCGTGTACTTGTTAACATTTTAAAACGTTGCGAGTAGACTAATTTCAAATGGTGAAAATTTTCCAGGACTAATCAAACCCAACTAACCACTGTCTACGCACATTAGCTACTGACGTCAGACATGCGTGCTCGATTGTTTTGGTGGGGTTCATGCACTTAGCACATCACAACTTTCAGCATCTATACGTCGCTGCAATTCGGGTAGATCTACCCACAAAGACATTTAATTCCGAGAAAGGTTTTGAGGCATGAAATAATCGGATGTGGGAAGAGAATGGGAAAGACGTAGTGGAAAGGGAGGTTGGGAGGGGGAAGAGAGGCAGGGAGGGAGGAAGGGCTGGAGAAGGAAAGTGAGGGAGGTAGGGAGGAGACAGGGATGAAAGGAGTGAAAAGGAGAGGAATATAGGCAACTGGGAAGGAGACGGAAGGCGCGAGTTGGAGAGAGAAGGAAGGACGCACGTAAACGTAAGCACGTACATACGTACATACGTACATGCGAACGGATGGATGGATTAATGGATGGACGGATGGACAGATGGACGGATGGACGGACGGACGGACGGACGGACGGACGGACGGACGGACGGACGGACGGACGGACGGACGGACGGACGGACGGACGGACGGACGGACGGACGGACGGACGGACGGACGGACGGACGGACGGACGGACGGACGGACGGACGGACGGACGGACGGACGGACGGACGGACGGACGGACGGACGGACGGACGGACGGACGGACGGACGGACGGACGGACGGACGGACGGACGGACGGACGGACGGACGGACGGACGGACGGACGGACGGACGGACGGACGGACGGACGGACGGACGGACGGACGGACGGACGGACGGACGGACGGACGGACGGACGGACGGACGGACGGACGGACGGACGGACGGACGGACGGACGGACGGACGGACGGACGGACGGACGGACGGACGGACGGACGGACGGACGGACGGACGGACGGACGGACGGACGGACGGACGGACGGACGGACGGACGGACGGACGGACGGACGGACGGACGGACGGACGGACGGACGGACGGACGGACGGACGGACGGACGGACGGACGGACGGACGGACGGAAGGCGCGAGTTGGAGAGAGAAGGAAGGACGTACGTAAACGTAAGCATACGTACATGCGAACGGACGTGCGGACGGATGGATTAATGAATGGACGGATTGACAGATGGACAGATGGACAGATGGACGGACGGACGGACGGACGGACGGACGGACGGACGGACGGACGGACGGACGGACGGACGGACGGACGGACGGACGGACGGACGGACGGACGGACGGACGGACGGACGGACGGACGGACGGACGGACGGACGGACGAGCGGGCGGGCGGGCGGGCGGACGGACGGACGGACGGACGGACGGACGGACGGGCGGGCGGGCGGACGGACGGACGGACGGACGGACGGACGGGCGGGCGGGCGGACGGACGGACGGACGGACGGACGGACGGACGGACGGACGCACGGACGGACGGACGGACGGACGGACGGACGGACGGACGGACGGACGGACGGACGGACGGACGGACGGACGGACGGACGGACGGACGGACGGACGGACGGACGGACGGACGGACGGACGGACGGACGGACGGACGGACGGACGGACGGACGGACGGACGGACGGACGGACGGACGGACGGACGGACGGACGGACGGACGGACGGACGAGCGGGCGGGCGGGCGGGCGGACGGACGGACGGACGGACGGACGGACGGACGGGCGGGCGGGCGGGCGGACGGACGGACGGACGGACGGACGGGCGGGCGGGCGGGCGGGCGGACGGACGGACGGACGGACGGACGCACGGACGGACGGACGGACGGACGGACGGACGGACGGACGGACGGACGGACGGACGGACGGACGGACGGACGGACGGACGGACGGACGGACGGACGGACGGACGGACGGACGGACGGACGGACGGACGGACGGACGGACGGACGGACGGACGGACGGACGGACGGACGGACGGACGGACGGACGGACGGACGGACGGACGGACGGACGGACGGACGGACGGACGGACGGACGGACGGACGGACGGACGGACGGACGGACGGACGGACGGACGGACGGACGGACGGACGGACGGACGGACGGACGGACGGACGGACGGACGGACGGACGGACGGACGGACGGACGGACGGACGGACGGACGGACGGACGGACGGACGGACGGACGGACGGACGGACGGACGGACGGACGATTTCTTTCCGGGCGCTAAGTAATTTCCGTATAACGTTTATGCGCATCCGCATAACTTGTCATTAATAATCATTACGTTAATGCTTCCCCTGAATATCATATTAAATACACCAGTAGGCCGATATGCATCATACTCTATTAGCAGAAGGAATATAGTTAAGTGTAGGCAAATAACTTTATTAAAACACTTTTTAGAGCAAATATATAACACATGAATTCAGGTCGCGATAATCATTGACGGTGTCTAAGAGAAGTTTAATAACACCCTATAGTCCATACGCTATAACTGCTTTGGGATTTCCTGCTAATTAATGACGTAATGCTGATCGCGCATGAGCAGAAGCGTCACATTGGTATTATCAAACGTATACATGTAAGCGCTATAGCTACACTAATTGCCGTGATGTCGCACCGCTTAGGTAAATTAATGTAATTGGTGTACACCATTAAATTGAAAGCAGAAAATGATTACGGTTGACAAGTGGTACAGCGACACATTGACTGACGCCAGACATGCATATTCGCATGTTTGCTGTTGGTTTCAAGCACTTTCAAGCATCAATTCATCACTATAAATTGTGTATACCTACCGAAGCCAATATTTAATTACGTGAAAGTTATATTGCTCGCGTTCGCGTTCGCGTTCGCGTTCGCGTTCGCGTTCGCGTTCGCGTTCGCGTTCGCGTTCGCGTTCGCGTTCGCGTTCGCGTTCGCGTTCGCGTTCGCGTTCGCGTTCGCGTTCGCGTTCGCGTTCGCGTTCGCGTTCGCGTTCGCGTTCGCGTTCGCGTTCGCGTTCGCGTTCGCGTTCGCGTTCGCGTTCGCGTTCGCGGTCGCGGTCGCGGTCGCGTTCGCGGTCGCGGTCGCGGTCGCGGTCGCGGTCGCGGTCGCGGTCGCGGTCGCTGTCGCGGTCGCGGTCGCGGTCGCGGTCGCGGTCGCGGTCTTCGTCGTCGTCTTCGTCGTCGTCGTCGTCGTCGTCGTCGTCGTCGTCGTCGTCGTCGTCGTCGTCGTCGTCGTCGTCGTCGTCGTCGTCGTCGTCGTCGTCGTCGTCGTCGTCGTCGTCGTCGTCGTCGTCGTCGTCGTCGTCGTCGTCGTCGTCGTCGTCGTCGTCGTCGTCGTCGTCGTCGTCGTCGTCGTCGTCGTCGTCGTCGTCGTCGCCGTCGTCGTCGTCGTCGTCGTCGTCGTCGTCGTCGTCGTCGTCGTCGTCGTCGTCGTCGTCGTCGTCGTCGTCGTCGTCGTCGTCGTCGTCGTCGTCGTCGTCGTCGTCGTCGTCGTCGTCGTCGTCGTCGTCGTCGTCGTCGTCGTCGTCGTCGTCGTCGTCGTCGTCGTCGTCGTCGTCGTCGTCGTCGTCGTCGTCGTCGTCGTCGTCGTCGTCGTCGTCGTCGACGTCGTCGTCGTCGTGAACGTGGCCGTGAACGTGGCCGTGGCCGTGGCCGTGAACGTGGCCGTGGCCGTGGCCGTGGCCGTGGCCGTGAACGTGGCCGTGAACGTGAACGTGGCCGTGGCCGTGGCCGTGAACGTGAACGTGGCCGTGAACGTGGCCGTGAACGTGGCCGTGAACGTGGCCGTGAACGTGGCCGTGAACGTGGCCGTGAACGTGGCCGTGAACGTGGCCGTGAACGTGGCCGTGAACGTGAACGTGGCCGTGGCCGTGGCCGTGGCCGTGGCCGTGGCCGTGGCCGTGGCCGTGGCCGTGGCCGTGAACGTGGCCGTGGCCGTGGCCGTGAACGTGGCCGTGGCCGTGGCCGTGGCCGTGGCCGTGGCCGTGGCCGTGGCCGTGGCCGTGGCCGTGGCCGTGGCCGTGGCCGTGGCCGTGGCCGTGGCCGTGGCCGTGGCCGTGGCCGTGGCCGTGGCCGTGGCCGTGGCCGTGGCCGTGGCCGTGGCCGTGGCCGTGGCCGTGGCCGTGGCCGTGGCCGTGGCCGTGGCCGTGGCCGTGGCCGTGGCCGTGGCCGTGGCCGTGGCCGTGGCCGTGGCCGTGGCCGTGGCCGTGGCCGTGGCCGTGGCCGTGGCCGTGGCCGTGGCCGTGGCCGTGGCCGTGGCCGTGGCCGTGGCCGTGGCCGTGGCCGTGGCCGTGGCCGTGGCCGTGGCCGTGGCCGTGGCCGTGGCCGTGGCCGTGGCCGTGGGCGTGGTCTCTGGAAACGGGGAAGATAAAAGGACTGAAGGCGGGTGTGATAAATGACGGTGCATGATCATATAAATAACGTGTATGGTTATATCAGTGTACATCCATTTCTGCTGACATCTAGGGAAAGTGCTTGCTTCTCTGCTGTATGGAACAATATATATATATATATATATATATATATATATATATATATATATATATATATATATATATATATATATATATATATATATATATATAGAACTATCACTATATCACTTTGCATGCAGTACGTCTTCAACATATGTACGTACATTAGGTAATTGCGCCATACATGCAAGCTCACGATTTTTTGTTGGGTCCATGCACTTAACACATAAAAACCTTAAAGCATTCAATACATTTCTGCATGTCGTGTAGAACTACCCACGCATGGACAGTTTTTACGCTTCACCGGTGGTACGATAATTGACCTTTCACTGACACATTCACTAACGCCATACAACAGGCTCGCGTGCTTGCGGTTGGTGTCATGTACTTAACACGAAACAACCTTAAAGCAGTCAATACATCTCTGATAGTTGTGTAGAACTACCCATGCAGCTGCATAATTACTTGAACGTGGTCTTGGTCGTGATATTGTTCTTGGTCGTATGCGTGCTCTTTGTGGTGGTTGTGGTTGAGTTGATCGTTGTCTTGGTCTCGGTCTCGGTCTCGGTCTCGGTCTCGGTCTCGGTCTCGGTCTCGGTCTCGGTCTCGGTCTCGGTCTCGGTCTCGGTCTCGGTCTCGGTCTCGGTCTCGGTCTCGGTCTCGGTCTCGGTCTCGGTCTCGGTCTCGGTCTCGGTCTCGGTCTCGGTCTCGGTCTCGGTCTCGGTCTCGGTCTCGGTCTCGGTCTCGGTCTCGGTCTCGGTCTCGGTCTCGGTCTCGGTCTCGGTCTCGGTCTCGGTCTCGGTCTCGGTCTCGGTCTCGGTCTCGGTCTCGGTCTCGGTCTCGGTCTCGGTCTCGGTCTCGGTCTCGGTCTCGGTCTCGGTCTCGGTCTCGGTCTCGGTCTCGGTCTCGGTCTCGGTCTCGGTCTCGGTCTCGGTCTCGGTCTCGGTCTCGGTCTCGGTCTCGGTCTCGGTCTCGGTCTCGGTCTCGGTCTCGGTCTCGGTCTCGGTCTCGGTCTCGGTCTCGGTCTCGGTCTCGGTCTCGGTCTCGGTCTCGGTCTCGGTCTCGGTCTCGGTCTCGGTCTCGGTCTCGGTCTCGGTCTCGGTCTCGGTCTCGGTCTCGGTCTCGGTCTCGGTCTCGGTCTCGGTCTCGGTCTCGGTCTCGGTCTCGGTCTCGGTCTCGGTCTCGGTCTCGGTCTCGGTCTCGGTCTCGGTCTCGGTCTCGGTCTCGGTCTCGGTCTCGGTCTCGGTCTCGGTCTCGGTCTCGGTCTCGGTCTCGGTCTCGGTCTCGGTCTCGGTCTCGGTCTCGGTCTCGGTCTCGGTCTCGGTCTCGGTCTCGGTCTCGGTCTCGG
>OZ024867.1:1204980-1214980 GCA_964017155.1 Oasisia sp. SBJ-2009
TGTAACCAGATTCCTAAAAATGATAATATAACACAAATAATTTCCTTCAAATTTGTTTCCACTTGTTGCAGATGAGACCGTACTATGAGCACACATGTGCTCATGGAAGACCATCTGCTGGCATCTGACACTGTTGACATCATCGCTGCGAAACGCCTCATGCTTGTAGTTATCAAGTTGCTGAAGGGGTAATGGAACAGTGTGTGACACTGTCATCACTGCGGAAGCTTGACAGATTCCGGCTGTCACGGTTCGAGGGTTGCGATGATGACATACGATTCTGGACAGGGTTTTACAGGATTTTCTGGGAGCATTATGTCGAACCAAACAGTAAGAGCAAGCGTTATCGGGGTACTGTGAATGCTGATGGTGATTCTGTGCCTGGCATGAAATGTGACCAGAAGAGAAAACTGTGTCCATTAGATGAAATGTTCTTGGTCTTGGTAAAGCTGAAACGTGGCAGTGCAAACAAGGATTTGGCTGAACGTTTCGGCATACATGAAACTCATGTATCAAGAGTCTTCATTTCGTGGATAACACTTTTGCATATTGTCTTGTCCAGCATTGACATCTGGCTTCCACGTAGGAAAATCAGAAAATACATGCCAAGTTGCTTTAAACCTCTGTATCAGGATGTGCGCGTCATTGTAGACTGCACAGAGATACGATCGATCATAACGACCTTCTGATTTTGAAGTGCAGTGTGCTACATATAGTAGTTACAAGGCATGTAACACCCACAAAGCACTCGTATGTGGTGAACTAGTTATTTCCAAATTAGGTGCGTCTTATTTTTAAAATTAGGTTAAATTGCATCAATGGTCATGTAGCGCCCCTGTCATATATGTTATGAACTACAAACTAGGTCTACGAACAAATGGAGCCATCCGATGGATATCATAGACGGCGATATAAAGTAACGTAATATTTCAATTTGATTGATAGATATTTTAAGCCACGGTTCACATTAATCACAATAGGAAAGTTAAATAACACCCCTTAGTCCATACGCTACAACCGCGCAATATCGCACAATTTAGATCAATATTAATGTAGTTGGTGAACACCATTAAATTGAGAGCAGAATGCCATTACGGTTGACAAGTGGTACGAGAGCTGACCATTCACGACAAATTCACCCAGCCAGACATGCATGCTCGCGTATTTGAGGTTGAGTTCGTGCAATTAACACGTAAAACCCTTTCAACATTCAATACATCTCTGCAAGTTGTGTAGATCTATCGGCGCAGATATTTAATTACGTGAAAGTGGTCTTGGTCGTGGTCTTGGTCGTGGACATAGTACTGGCCTTTATGGTGCTTGTGGCTGTGGTTGTGCTGGTGGTTGTGGTCGTAGTCGTCGTCTTAGTGTCGTGGTCGTGGTCGTAGTCTTCGTCTTGGTGTTGTGGTCGTGATCTTGGTCGTGGACTTGATCGAACTCGAGGTCGAAGCCGTGGTCATCTTTTTGCTACTCCTCTTTTTTCTTCGTCTACTTCATTGTCATATATGTATGCACATGTGTGTATGTATGTTTGTATGTATGCATGTGTGATCAACATCAGAGGAGGGGTAAGACAGGGATATGCCACATAACCTAAGCTGTTTACGGGACAGCACTCGAAAGCATATTCCCGCGAATGACTTGGGAAACCAGAAGCTTGAAAATAGACGGCGAACATCTTAGTCATCTTCGCTTCGCCGAAGACATATTCATTTACGCTAATACACCACGTCAGGTACAACAAATGCTACAGGAATTAGCTGATAAAAGTGTGGCATTACCCAACCACGGGACACTCTGGCTGCACAATGATGGTGATGATTATGGTGTGCGTGTGTATGTATGTATGTATGTATGTATGTTAGTATGTATGTATGTATGTATGTATGTATGTATGTATGTATGTATGTATGTATGTATGTATGTATGTATGTATGTATGTATGTGTGTATGTATATAATGTATGCATGTATGTATGTATGTATGTATGTATGTATGTATGTATGTATGTATATATGTATGTATGTATGTATGTATGTATGTATCATCATTTCAAAAAGTGTTATACAGATAGACTGTTGAATAGTTATGTGTTAGAGTCCTAGACTATTTCGCCAACATAAATTAGATAACTAAATTAAACATTCAGATTGTTTATTGTTATAAAGGTTTCTTCTTCTTCAATAAATATCACAATGTCTTTTTCTCGATTAAATGTCGTATGGCTATACATGTAAATAATGTTCTCGCACCTTCTATTGCACTGTTCATATGCTTTTTATGTAATTAAGCAATTATAAGGGTAAACATGATAAGTATTGTAATTCTTTTACCCTTTTTTTTTCAACAAATGGTATTGTATGCACTGTCTGTATAATGTGGTAATTGTTGTTGTTAGAAATAAATTTCAATTCAATTCACTAAAAAAACTATTCAAAATTAAACTTGTAGTAACAAACAATAGAAATACAAATTTGCAGTTGTTCATAAAATAGGAATTACGGCAGGATTAACCAGAATCCGTGAGGTGGCAGCATTGTTTAGCCCCATGCGATAATAGTCAAAAGCCGGCAAAGCACAGACTGTCTTCTTGGCGTATTCCGCAGCCGACCGATAGTCGTGGTTAAGCGATACTAGTGATTTCTTTAATTCACTACCGCCATCTAGCTGATAATCTAAGTACATTTTAAGCCCCTTTTAGTATATATCGCCACCTGGCGATTGCGCAGTACCGTTGTTATTTGCCATTGCCGTTGTAGCGCTTACATTTTCCGGGGTTATAAACGTTCCGATTGACGTTTCTGCGCATGCGCGATATATGTAAAATCATCAATGTGCAGCGAAAAGACAAACCATTTATGGTATAATTACTATATTTTGTTCATTAGGATGTATATAACCTCTCAGCAAAGTTATTTATTACAAATTACAACGAGGCAAACAAGTGTTGAGGCATATTTTGATAGCAAGCATAAATCACATGACAGTAGTGCGCCATAATCCGTGACAGTGATTTATAACAAACGTAATATTTTATTGCATTGAACGACATTTCAAGAGAATCTTCACAGTAATCATCACAGGAGAGTTATGCTTTGTTGTTTCGCTGGACATTGATGATTTTACAGTTATTGCGCATGCGCAGAAACGTCAATCGGAGTGTTTTTAACGACCGGAAAAATGTAAGCGCGACACACACACACACACACACACATATATATATAATTTAAACCCAACTTGCATGAACTTAATACCGACACGACAACCATAGGCCGGGAGTCAGGTCCAGCTCTCAGGATGTTTTCTGCTAAGTTTGTTTTCACTAGTATTTTCTGATAACTGATACATTGGACCATAACAAAATTCGTAATGACCACTCTCAACTCGTGGCCATTTGGCCTCAAGGGCCCAGAAACCCCGTTTTGGGGCTTGAAAAGAAGAATATTCTAATATTTTGTCACTGTGGGGCCAAACATAGCTGTAGAGACACACAATTTGGCAGATAGTATCCTGAGATACAGGGGAAGATGGCGATGTATGATATAGAGATTTACCCCAATTCAGTTCCACAGTGCGAAACATTGAGTCCCCCTAAAATTAATAAATCGTCCTCCGCCTGACAGGTTAGTGTCTTACATGATTATTTACAAGTCTTGTTGTGTAACAAAGTGGCCATTTTGTCACAGCATTCACTGTCATTCGCTTCGATTAGATACCAACACGACCTCTGTGTGTCGCAACTTATGCCCGCTGTGGGTGAAAACCTAACCCACCCCCTAAATCACTGACATTTTATTTGTTACATGTTGGGTGTTCTAATGCGCTACTACCTTTTCTGTACTGATACTAATCATGATTTAGTTGTTGGTTTAATATATCGAAATGTTGTTCAGTTTGATTGTGTTCATTTAATGTCTGAATGTCAAAGTCAATGATAAAAGTCAAGGTTAATGCGTGTTATCCCGCGCAGGAAAATTAAACTAGGCTTGACAATGTGGCATGTAGTATATAATGTTGAAGCTCTGCATCTCCAGACTTCTGCATCTTGGACTTTGTTTGCTCATAACATTACGAGCCTCCTAAGTCATTGAAACTGTAATTATCGAGTATTGGATCTTCTAAAGTGCTACTATCTTACGTTAATATATTTGAGTATGATAGTGATGACGATGACACCGACAACGAAAGTGAATTTAAAAATATGAATAAAATAGAAAACGTTAAACGGAAACTCCTAAAATACCGCAGTTTTTGAGGATTTCAGAACGTGGAACGCCGCGTTGTATGAGGGCAGATGCAAGCGATGGTAACAAAATGTACACATCACATAGTTTCTACATACCTCATTGTCGGCAAGATCACCAAGCATATCTATAACTTGGAATACTCGTTGTCGTCGAAATCTTCGTCGGAATGCGCGACTGAGATAATTTTCTCTCTAATTTCTTACAATAATCTCGGCCTCAGGTGACCAGGTGTATACTTGTACAGTGATGCCATATACGAGGCTCTACATCGCAGGCCAAACAGTCAAGGGTGGAGTTCCGTCCTCAGCTCAGCCAGGGTGTGATCAATTGACAGAGGCAGGAAAACCAAAGTGTATTAGTTATGCACTATGCGGAGACACATCATTGTGAATTGTTACGTTGATGGTCGCTAGGGGGACTCACAGTATTGTTAATTGCTATGTTGACGTTAACTAGTTGGTACCATTCACGGAAACCAGGGGTCGTTATGCTGCGCTACCGTACCCCTGGCTGATCGTCTCCATAAACTGAGTCATCCGTGGGAACCGCTCAAATATGTTGTGACATTTTGAAGATGGACACAGGACTGGGGAATCTCAATATAATGAAAACATTATATCACATGACCAGAGGCCAATCACATTCCTCGTAGACGATTTCATTTGTTACACCCATACATGCGCATTCTCTAGAAGGTGGTCATTTAGGATGGTAACTTCACCTTAACTCTATCAACAGTTACTAACTGGGAATATGTCACTATCTTAAAACTACGCTAACGTGTGTACTATACCTTTTTCGTTTTTTCCGAGATGTCTTAATTAATATTAATAATATTCAATATTTATAAAGCGCAACATCCAAATATGCTCACTCAATGTGCTGTACAATAAAAAAAATAAGCCTATATAAAGCTACGTATTATGTGTTAAGACTAAAACTAATAATAATAAATACAACTGTGAAATTAACGTTCAGATAACAAATGTAGAAACATTAAATTATTCATACTAAAGCTGTTCAATATTATATAACATTAACGAAGATGAGTAAAATAAATTAATAAATAAAACTAATTAATACTCTATTTACATGCAAAACACATACTAACCGATGGCATATATAAATGTAAATACGTTTGCATAAAAATTCCAAAATATCATTGAATGTTTAAAATGTCAGCAGAAATATGCTTTGAAAATGTGCGTTTTTAGTGTCTTTCTGAATGCCGACAAAGTTACGCAGCATTTTATATCAATGGGCAATGCGTTCCACCACACGAAAAGACCGTTCCCCAAAACTGGCCAGCTTCGTAGACGGTCTTGCTAAATCGTCAAATATTAGCATCATTTATATAAGGCGGCAAGCAAGAAAACCTATCATTCTATCTCATCACTAATCTCAGACAAACCTACGTATGCACGCACATGTGCTCAGAGCACGAATATAGTTCCATGAGATATTGGGATGGAAAAGTAACCGTTACATAGGGACAGACAATGCGTGACAAACACGGAAGTCGGACATCACATATGTGACGGGTGTAACATATGCACATTTCTTAATCTGGATTAAGCTGAATCGTCGTGAACAAACTGTACAACTTAAAACAACACGTATACATCACTCATTTTATTCCGCTGATTCTGCACGCCTCACATTAGAAGCATAAGCACAGCAATCCGGCATTCTACACTTAGATATGATCAAACACATATTGTAATATGAATCTACCTCTGTATGGAAAACATAAAACAAAAGTATCGTTTTTGGTATTCGTTGTCATTCCTGGTTAACCATTAATTGGTATAGCAACCAAAGTGTTTCGTTGACTTTGATATGGTTATTTCTTCGCAGTAGTCACGTGACGGGAATCACTCATCCGGAACGATGCTCCACCGTGAGACCCACATATTGCGGAAACCATCGATTGTATGGACATATAACGAAAATAGTTTTTAACGGGCCAAACGAAAGTTCATCTTGAATTAATTGTTGTTTTAAGCAAAATTATCTAAGACCTTTTCGTAAAACCAGTATGTTTTGTAAAGTAAGACTTAGCGCTTCAAAATGACTTGTAACATTTTCTTTTAGCCGAGATAAAACCAACTTCGCAAACTCTAGTATAAAGGTATTGAGTAGGGACTTTGTATATGCTGTTGTGACGGTAATCCAGAGTTGTGCAATATTTCTAGAATCTGTTTAAAAATATTTTCCTGCCGATTTAAGACTTGGAAGCGAATAACGATCATCCACCTTTCGGAGAAACTACTTCCAGTAGTTGCGATGTTCGGTTACTGAACAGAAGAACTGAGTCAGTACGAAAATAAACTAAAGTCACTTCAGTTGTTGAGTGTCATTTTGAACTGTCTAAGACTGTTTACGTCTGGGTGAAGACGACGTATCTGTTTCACATCCGCTAGGTCAATGTTTATCCGCTGGGTAGCGCTAGGCATTAATGGACACATGAGCGCGATGGCTGTCGTTTGATTCTGAAGAGACAAAGAATACGATTAGTGAATCCATCATTTAATGGCATTCTAGTAATTTCGTCGATTACAATAAACTAATAGCAAAATCAGATCAAAGGAGGTCGTTTGCAGAAATTGAGAACACTATTGAGGAAAGGTAATTGATGAATGATTTGCAAACAACTGCGTCTTAAATATTCGTTTGTCAACATGATGCAGGTTCGATGTTTAAAATACGTGATGCACAATTTCGCTTCTTATTTGCACTAAATAATGAAATATAAGAGGTATCACTAATTATATGGCAAGGTGGTGTGCTCTCAGCATATTTATATGGAAATGAAAAGAAAACGCATTAATTATATATATATATATATATATATATATATATATATATATATATATATATATATATATATATATATATACATATATATAGTATCACTTATTCGTAGGTAGCAGGGCTTATATATACACATACAGTATATATATATATATATATATATATATATATATATATATATATATATATATCATCATCATCATGCTGTAGGTCGCGAAGCGACAAAGACTGCTTCCATCACTTGACTGTTGCTCTCCATTTATCTATCTGCTGTGAGAGTGATGTCCAGGAGTCGACCTTTATGTCTCTCAGCTTCAGGTTTCTCTTGATGGTATATTTGAACCGGAGACGAGGGCGCCCTCTCTTTCTGTGACCAGAAAACAGTTGGGAGTAGAGAACCTGCTTTGGTAGCCTGTCTGTTGACATCCTCATGAGGTGTCCAGTCCACCGGAGATTCTTTCTGATCAGAAGATCTTCCATAGATGGCAGCCCTGTGCGTTCGAGTATTTCCTTGTTTGTCACTTTGTCCATCCAGGTTATCCTCATGATCGAACGCAGATGTCGCATCATGAAGGCGTGCAGCTTTTTCCCCTGTCGTCTGTACACTGTCCAGGCCTCGGCCCCGTATAGGAGAGGAGAGCAAACTGTTGGACCGATCACCAGATGCTGAGGTCAAAAGTGGCTTTCAGAATACGACAAAAGCACAGCAGGCAAGGAACAAATAATCCGACCAAGCTCAACACAGCAAAACTAAGTACCACCAGCCATAGGGAGAGTTTTGAGCAGGAGATGGACAGTGCTCTCGCCCAATGGGAGGAGGAGGAAAACTCAACACCAGACGAGAAATGGGCAGCTCTGCGGCAGGTCGTGTACAACACAGCCAAGACATATCTTGGCAAGCCAGACAGAAAACACCAAGACTGGTTCGACCCCAATGACCAGGAGCTACAAACTCTTATGAGCAGAAGAGACCAAACCCACAAGAGAGTTTTGCAAACCAGGAGCACTAGATCCACCACTGCAGCATATAAAGACGCCTGCAGACTGCTACAAAAACACACCCGTGCACTGAAGTCAGACTGGTGGGAAAGGAAGGCAGTGGAGCTGCAGAGAGCTGCTGACAGTTACAACATGAAGGGCTTCTACAATGGACTGAAGGAAGTGTGGGGACCCAAAAAGAAGGGATCTTTTCAACTGAAATCAGCAGATGGAATGGAGACCTTCTCTGACAGCAAGAGAGTTGTGGCAAGATGGAGTGAACACTTCCAGATGCTACGCAACGTCCCTGGAGACATAGATCACGAAGCTTTGGACAACATCCCGCAGCGCGTTATCAAGACGAGCCTAGATGAGATTCCAACTATGGATGAGATGGCTAAAGCAATCGCCGGCCTGAAAGATGGCAAAGCACCTGGAGGAGATGGAATTCGTGCAGAAGTATGGAAGCACGGAGGAGACAATCTGTTCAGCAGACTGCACCATCTAATCACCAATGCCTGGGAGGTGGGTTCTGTACCACAAGCATGGAAGGATGCTAGCATTGTAACCATCTACAAGAAAGGTGATCGAACAGACGGTGGGAACTATAGAGGAATCTCTCTTCTTTCATTAGCAGGCAAGATCTTCGCCAGGATCCTACTCAACAGACTATCTACCCACATAACACCAGAGGTAGTTCCAGAGACTCAATGTGGCTTCAGAGGTACCCGGAGCACCGTGGATATGATATTTTGTCTCCGACAACTACAAGAAAAGTGCATTGAGCAGGACCGACCACTGTACATTGTATTTGTCGACTTCAGTAAGGCGTTCGATACAGTTGGGAGGACCGGGCTATGGCAGCTACTGAGGAAGTATGGATGCCCAGAGAAGTTCACAACAATGATCGAGGCACTACATACTGGAATGATGGCGAATGTTTGTGTTGGAGGGGAAGTCTCGGAATCGTTCAGTGTCACAAATGGGGTCAAGCTAGGATGTGTAGTGGCCCCCACGCTGTTCTCCATCTTCCCATCAGCAATGCTAGATGATGCTTTCCGAGACATGGGGGACGGCGTCTACATACATTCCATACAGAGCGCTGACCTATTCAACGTCGCACACTTCAGAGCGAAGACCAAGACTACTCGGATACTGATGAGAGAGCTGCTATTCGCAGATGACAGTGCACTGGATGCACACTCTGCTGAAGAAATGCAGAATATAGTGGATGCTTTCTCCAATGCGTCAGAAGTTTGGCCTGAAGATTAACATCAAGAAGACCGAGGTGCTGTACCAACCCAACTCTACAAGAACCCGAGAGGAGGATATCATGGTTGATGGAAACAAGCTGACATATGTTCTGGAATTCACCTACCTCGGAAGCACTATATCAAGTGGTGGATGCATTGACGATGAAATACAGAGGAGGATGGCCAATGCTAGTGCATCTTTCGGCCGACTACGCCAGATACTTTGGAACAACCGTCATGTGTCATTGCGGGTTAAAGTCAAGATATACCGTGCAATCGTGCTGTCCACCCTCCTATACGGAGCCGAGGCCTGGACAGTGTACAGACGGCAGGTGAAAAAGCTGCATGCCTTCATGATGCGACATCTGCGATCGATCATGAGGATAACCTGGATGGACAAAGTGACAAACAAGGAAATACTCGAACGGACAGGGCTGCCATCTATGGAAGATCTTCTGATCAGAAAGAATCTCCGGTGGACTGGACACCTCATGAGGATGTCACCAGACAGGCTACCAAAGCAGGTTCTCTACTCCCAACTGTCTTCTGGTCAGAGAAAGAGAGGGCGCCCTCGTCTCCGGTTCAAGGATACCATCAAGAGAAACCTGAAGCTGATTGACATAAAGATCGACTCATGGACATCACTCTCACAGCAGAGAGATACATGGAGAGCAACAGTCAAGTGATGGAAGCAGTGTTTGTCGCTTA
>OZ024867.1:1217480-1237480 GCA_964017155.1 Oasisia sp. SBJ-2009
TGCAGACAGACAGTTAATATAACACAGTATACAAGCCAAGTTCCCAAGTGATGCTTTGAGGCAAATGTAATAACAAGCGAAAATTAATCTCAATATTGCATACCATTGTGTCAGCGTTCCACAGAAAACTGATTGCTTTTTCATACGTACGACGTAACAACATCCTAACATGTGGCATGTAGTGCTGGTGCCTTTGTTAAGCCATGGCGATTTTGAAGCGCCAATAATAGCAAAATACGCAGCATTTTTCCGACATCCGGCGTTATTTCTAGATGAAATAATTAGCTTTACATGATGTATAAAAACATGAAATTTCGCTGAACCAACTCCACTTATAGTCAAGTCAAGAAACCCACTATATGTATTTTGAAACAAAACGTCTGTTTCATCATTGGGTACATAGACAGACGTATGGGAAACGCTGATATAACAATTATATAAATAGTTATATATAATATATATGTATAATATATATATATATATATATATATATATATATATATATATATATATATATATATATATATATATATATATATATATATATATATATATATATATATATATATATTAAACATGGATATAGCAGAAACCGTAAACACAATAGCACTCTCGGCCCCAAACATTATTACCGCCACTTTACATCCAATATAGTTCACAGTGAGTTACCGCAATGTAACTAATCCAATATGATTGTTATAAAAGGTTACGTTTTTAAGTAAACTTACACACATTAATACACACGTACCTGGTATGTACACACATAGACACACAGACATATGAAAACAACGCACATATGAAAACAACACACAGGTTTTGATTTCGGCCAAATCAAGTTAAAATATGATAACAATACACAGCTTTCACCGATGTGTGCATGTTTTAATACATTGTAATCATAACTCAAAATTACATAGAACACATACTCCATAAAACAACGTTCTTAGTTACTATATAGTTGTATTATTTTTTCTGAGCAATAAACACAACTAAGACATTGATAACACTGTTGGTTCTGTATCGGTTTGAACACATACCTCATCTCCAACAACACGCCTGAATCTAAACAAACAACTGAAACCATTAACATGTCATTTACCTTTGTTGCTGGGAACTGATACAGCATCTGAAAAAAAGGAAATGATTGTTTTGTTTGAATCTCTGCATACAAATACAATTACATTCGTGAATTTAAAAAAGGATTAAACTCCACGTCATTTTGATTTTAACTTTCTGTACCAATTGTAGTCAGCATACAGCCAGGCATCCTCGTACATAACAAACAAACAAATTCCACTGTTTACTTCACACATAAAAGGCGTAAATCATATGTTGAGTTAACAGTTTGGTAATCCTATGACTCTATAGCATCTCTATGTACTACGATGGCTAGCAATATTTGGCGTGATGATGAATGGGTTGCATATCAAACGTAAAGAGAAAAGATATAAATTGGACAATAAACACAATACAAAGGACATTACCAGAAGGAACATAATATGGCAATGCAAACAGAGGGAGATGGAGTTAAGGCTAGACAAACTGACACTCAAAGCAGGCCGGTAGCTAATTTAATGTATACACTACATTACATTACACCATACGACAACCTACCACATAACGCAAGACCACATAAAATCATACGACACTAAATGTAATTATAACTAGACCTGCCGTAGGCTAGGTAGATGCCATTGATGCAGGTATATGCCATTGATTTCGGTCGCCGTTGTGGTTATGTATGCTGTGTCACAGTCTCACGGATGTGGCTAATGCTTGTTAAATAATACTATACGTTAGAACATCACCTGCTATCTGCGTGTCATACTATCCATAAATACATCTCTGGGGTCTTAGACTTTTAAGTCATAGAGCATGGTTTAAATGTTTACGGAGTCATGCTGTTACTATCTGCAACTGTCTTTTCATTAAACTATTTATTTTGGTTACACTTATGTAAGTTACAGTTTTTATTACAACGTTGTGTTTGTGGAGGCGTTTTTAGTTATGTTTTCTCTTGCCTGTGCATAGTCAGCATGGTTGTTTCAGCATCCGTTGAATTGCATTCAATTACATTAAACAATTATGATAACACTAATACGCGGGCTGTTTTTATGTTGATAATACGGCGTGCGTTGACGAAGGTGATTTGACCTTCTCGGAGGTCACGAAGGCGACTATCTTCTCGAAAGTCAATGGAATATGTTCTCATTACGGCCAGAATTCACCATTAGTCGCACTCGTAACAGCGGCTAAAGACGGTTAAGGCAACACAAGAACATTTCCTACTAGCAGAAGTACCAATACCACTACAGAGTTAAGCGTGGCGTTGAGATGAAGATGGTGTCATCAACGGTTTGCAAGTCTCCACACACACAAGGCACTAAGTCTCTATAATAATAATAATAATAATCGTAATACAACTTTATTTTAACACCATCAAATCCGGGACGACTCTCCCGTTCACGTGTGTGTACCTAGAGCAAATGCAAATAGCTAAACGGTGTTAAAATTGATTAAATGATAGTAATATTGATATAAAGTAGTGATACGCTGTGCGAAACACCGTGTAGAATATGCTATGTATAAATTAAATCATTGATGTATTTACGTATTAAATTATATTCGTTAATATTATTATTATGACTATTTTACTCATTTTGCAAAATTAACAACTTGTTGTATTGTGCAAGAAAAGTAATTTCTCACTAATTACCAAAGTGCGTGATTTTGCTAGTTAACGTTAATTAGCTTGGGAAATGTTCAACGTTAGACATGTTAAGCAATCGTTCAGTGGAAATAATTTAAACAACTGCGGTATATAGAGAACGCTAATATAATGTAATATTAACAAAATGGACTTAGGAAAGTTTGACTACTTTCACCCTTAATACGACAGGGGATATCAATGGGATGTCGAAGGCACCATATTTATGAAGGAAAACATAATGCAGCAGAAGACAGTATTCATATATGATCCTTTGCTTGACTGAGTGCTAGTATTTAGGACAATGACACTATTTGTTTTGTTACTCCAATGTCAGAGCGGACCGAATGAATCATAACACAAAGTAATTATAGCAATTAACCCAACAATAGTGACAACGATGGCCAACATACAATATATGTCAAGAGAAACACGAACCAAATTCAGTTTATAAATTGGTCGCAGTCGTTATTCGGATAAGAAAACAACATTGAAATAGCAATATACATTAGATAACCATATAATTCGTTGCAATCAGCGTAATCATGTGCCATTCATGTATGTATGGTTTCACTGCTTTTTCGTCGAGTTAATATTCAATGTTGGTCTGACATACTTGTTTCACAATTGACACCCGTGTATCCGGTAAGACATTTGCAAGTGTAGTCATTCAGTTCATCAGTACAGTTGCCTTCGTTCTCGCATGGGTCGCTCATGCAGTCATCAATGTCTACAATACAATCACAATTGGTTTATGGAAAGTCGTATCAGTTCAGTACAGAAAGCATTCACAAAACCGAAGCTACTGAAAAAAGTATCTCACACGGGTTATTTATGTAAATGTATTGCCACCATTACGATTTAGTGCAGAGAAAAGATGGACACATTTGTGCTTTGCCATTAGCACATTTATTGTATAAATGTTTAGTTGGGGTAGCTCCTTTAATATGTTTAATATATATCGTGCGATATAAATTATTGTTTCTTACCATAATCTTACATAATTTGTAATAATTTCATTGTATTAACAACAACATCAGTTGCAGGAAACATATTTTAATATTACCCATCATAACATAAACTATGTCACCGTATATTCAAGATAATCAGTAGCAAGGTGTTTTAGTCAGCCTTCAGTAAACAAGAATTGGCCGGACCATTTGTGCCAGTATTGATTTAAGATGTAATGGTGGTATGACAATTGGTACCATACCAACCAGCCATTTGTAAGACGTTCTTGTTTGGCAGTGCAGTTGGCATCACATAAACCAGCGATTAAGTTCAGACAAAGGACACACAAATGTTACATATTCATACCAATGAAATGTTTGACACGACGCCTATACTTAGTATTCAAAGTAACTTATTTATTTTGGTAGCTAACGCTATCCATGTGTAGTTATTTGAGGTTCTGTTTGCCAATATTTCGGTCAGCAAACTAATACATTGTTATTAGAGACTCGTTGTCGTATAGCATCAATAATGACAGAAACGTACACTATACATGGACACAACATCAGTATGGTTCAGAGAAGCTAACGTAGGCTAATATGACCAGAAACCAACATTTACCAAAATGTCACACGCTACTACAGCATAGCAATAATCACCCTTCACGCAAGAACGTCTACGTGACGAAACATATTCGGTACACTGATAACAGTCGTAATTGGGAAAACACAACACTGCAATAACAATCGACATTATATGACACCTCTAGTCGATACACCTATATATAGTTATGGTTCATGCTGGTTCTGACATACTTGTTTCACATTCGACCTCCGTGTATCCGGTAACACATTTGCAAGTGTAGTTGTTCACTCCATCAATGCATGCCCCTCCATTCTTGCATGAATTGCTTTTGCAGTCGTCAATGTCTGCAATGTAAACATATTTTGCAGACAAAATACATTTTTGTTCAATACATAATACATACTCAAGCACGGTGCTGCATACCCATTACTATATAACACGTGGAGTGAATATCTTGTCACGTTGTAGTGCAGCAGCTATTATTAGTATCGTTTAACATGTGGAGTGAATATCTTGTCAAGTTGTAGTGCAGCAGCTGTTATTAGTATCGTTTAACATGTGGAGTGAATATCTTGTCAAGTTGTAGTGCAGCAGCTACTATTAGTATCGTTGAACACGTGGAGTGAATATCTTGTCAAGTTGTAGTGCAGCAGCTACTATTAGTCTCGTATAATTCTTTGCGTTTCTGAATACCATAACTTGGGGCTGAGTATGCTAAAGTTGGGTGATAATTGCTGCGTGTCGCATAAATCCTGTCACAAAGAAAGAACTCAATCTAAAATGCAGTAACAAACAGTTGCAGGATACGTATTCATATGTCACTAATCACAAATTCATTTCACTCGGCTGTATACATAATTATCTGGCTATAGAGAGTGGTGAATATTTGTGAAGGAATAGTTTTTGCGCGTAACTTGCTGAACAAATAGGTCGAAATGGTATTTGGTAGAACAAGTATGCCTGAGAGTACAGTATAAAGAGCAATAGACAATCCTAAAAATTGAGTACTGCCTTTTATTAGAACATGGCCTTTTACCTAACGTTATTCGTGTGTATTTCGTTGCGTTTCTGCATGCCAGTATTTAGAGTAGAAAAACATTACTCCGATGTAAGAAACTCGTTGCGGTTTGTATGAATCATGATACAAAGTTTGGTTGCTGCGGTTACGAGGGATTAACGTAGCCAATACTTAGTAAGAGTTTGACATGCTACCGTAGCATTACAGTCACCCTTAGCGCAATAATCTGCGCAAGTTGGGAGACAGATGAATAGTATTCGGCTTACTGGGTTGCATTAGTTATTCCGACACGACATCAACATATATTAGATAACCAACTATTCGACAAATTCGATGTAATTAGATGCTATTATATGTAATGTTTTCACTGGTTTTCATCGCGCATTCTATATTTAAATTAGTTCAACCTACTTGTTTTGCAGTTGTCACCCGTGTATCCAGGAGCACATTTGCAAGTGTGGTTGTTCATTCCATCAATACAAGTATTGTTTTCAGGCGGAACAAGTATTGGTTCAGTAAATGTCTCTCGTACAGACATGTGATGATGACCATTTAAATCAGAGAGGGGCTGAATACCTAGTCACATATTTTATTCAGGTGAAGCATACATATTCAAATGTCACTCATATAACATGTGACGAAGTAATTGTAGGATATTTAGCAGCCAGACGGTCTATTTAGGCTTTCCGTACAACGTAACTGACTTGACGTTTCACGTCTGTTTCACAGATCATAGAAGCCAATCTTTAAGGATTATATAGGTACCTTAATGCTAGAAGCGCAGTGGCGCAGAGGATATCGTTTCGGGTTCTTGATTAAGAAAACCCACATTCGAAACCTTTTTTTTTGTTATCGTGTAGATAGTAGGGCAAATGTGCCCACTCTACGTTGCTACGGTTCACTCACCTGTATGCATGAGTACCTGGTTATGCGCCGTGGTGGAACTGTTTGAACAGTCCTATACATTAGATACTACGCTATGTAGGAATTTAATCGTAAAGTAAAAGTTAAAACATTTATAGTTATTTGCATTTCAGGATGCCATTATTTAGAGCAGAACTACTTTACTCTGTTACTAAACATTCATTGCGTGCCACGTGAGGTTTGACACAAAGATTGGTAAGAAATTAACACAAAACTAACATGGTCTCCACGGGCTTATATAGAAAACGACGGCATAAAGCAATATTTTTACTAAATGATGAACTGTTATCATAGCATTAGAGCAACCACGCAATTAAAGAAAATAATATTCAAACGATGGAAGTGGCCGGCGGTATATGATATACACATGTTTAGACCGTCGTGTTTAGAACGTCGTGTTTAGAACATCCTGTTTAAAACGTTGTGCTTAGAGCTTTGTGTTTAGAACGTCGTGTTTAGAATGTCGTGTTGAGAACGTCGTGTTCAAAACGTCGTGTTTAGAACGTCGTGTTTAAAACGTCTTGTTTAGAATGTCGTGTTTATATCGTCGTGTTTAGAACGTCGTGTTTATAATGTCCTATTTTTAACGTCGTGTTTAGAACGTCGGAATTTCGATTATGGAAATCGTATTTCGATCTGTGCTGCGTTTTCAATGTTGGACATGTTTTTACACTCTACATTACTCCATTTCAGTTACGTCAAAGTGATGTTCGATGGAACAGTTCTGCGACGGAGTAAAGGGTAAAGCGCATTGTATGATACTAAGCATGGGATATTACACTTACTAGGAACACAACGTTTGTAACTAATGTCATAGTGAGAGTTCGTATTTAGAGAAGAAACATGTTGGTCTGTTAACATGGACCAACTGCGTGTCGCATGAATCTAGAGCCAATGGTTAGTTAGAAATGAATCCAATATTACTCGAGTACAGCGCTAACATAAGCAACGATGGCCAGAAACCAACATGTATCTATAGTTTAACATGATGGATATTATATAGAAGAAACATATTAAGCTTAGTGGTTACATTTGTTGTCCAATATGGCAGTATTATTGAAATAACAATCAGACGTAGATGATCACTCTATTCGGCGCATTCAATGCAAATATAAATTATCATGATTTTTTTACCTAAATGGTATATTTCGTTAACTTTGGAAAATCCGAATATAAACCGGTATTTACCAAGAGTCTAAATGCTATCATTGCATTAGAGCAACCACGTTTCACGCAAGAATGTCCGCATGACGGATGACTGGTAGACTAAGCAGCTTCAGCTTAATGGTTGCAGTATTTATTCAGATAAGAAGATTATATTTAAACAATATTCGTGTTTAAATTGCAACTCCATTTGGTCTTTGTAGTGTTTAACCAATTTTCCTTTCATCGCGTTAAAGTCCGACATACTTGTTTCGCTGTTGACACCCGTGTATCCAGGAGCACTTTTGCAAGTATAGCCGTTCGATGATTCCGTGCATGTCCCGTCATTCATGCATGGGTTGCTCTTGCATTCGTCAATATCTACAACGTTAAGAGTATTTTTGTTTTACTTCAGCACACAATACGTGTCACAATTAGCAATCATTGTTTGTCTTAACGACAACACACAATTACAGGAGATAATATTCAAACGATGGAGGTGGTCGGTATATGATATATGTATATATATATATATATATATATATATATATATATATATATATATATATATATATATTTAAGATGTGATTTTATTTTTAAATTAAGAGACGACACCTGTACAACTCTAGAAACTGTGTGGGCTGAACTGTATCTACCTAAGACCAAACCCCTTTGATTTGGTGTATGCTACCGTCCACCCAAGCATATGGACTTTTTAAATACATTTGATTAATATTGTTTTGTTTGAACTGTGTTTGTTTCATTTCATTCTCATATTTATTAGTTGCATGTATCACTGCTGCATTGTTATCATGCATATGTTTGGTATTACCCAGCTTACTGACACATCTACTAGGATTAGCAGCACAACATCGACCATCTTAGATATCATCCTTATCTCAGACCCTGTTAAATATACAAATGTGGTGTATTAGACCTTCACTTAAGCGACTGTCAAATACAATATTGTTCACGTAACTGCAGGCATTTAAAAACCTATTTCTTTAAAGCGGCCTAATCCCCTTAGATTAGCCCCTTCGTCCATCAGTCAACGACTCGCGCATTGTTATACGATTATTCGAATAGAAATCCCTTGGTTTTGTCGCGCCACTAAGTTCGATATTCGAGGGTATTAGCGCATCATCATTGTTATATTTAGTACAGCGGTAACATAAGCAACGATGACCAGAAACCAACACTTATCTATAGTCTAACATGATGGATAATATATAGACGATCACTCTATTCGGCGCATTCAATGCAAATATATATCATTATTTTTTTACCTAAATAATATATTTCTTTAACGTAGGAAACTCCGTACACAAACCAGTATTTACCAAGAGTCTAACGTGCTATCATAGCATTATAGCAACCACGTTTCACGCAAGAATTTCCGCATGACGGATAATAATAATAATAACTTCTTTTGCGCCAATATCCTCGAAAATCAAGCTCAGTGGCGCGACAACACCTAGGGATTACTCAATCGAAGGCAATGGGTGAGTCGTCAACGGATGGATGAAGAGGCTAGAAGGCTAAGGAGGATAGGCAGCATTACAGAGATGGGTGTTTAGACGTCGGCGGAATGAAACTATATTACCTTCTGATTTAACACTGGCAGGAAGCGAATTCCACACCGTTGGTGCGGCAACCGAGAAAGCTCGGGTCCCAGCTTTCGTTTTCACCCGAGGGATGTAAAGAGAGTTACTAATGGTTGAGCGTAGCTGTCGGTAATTTTTTGCTGGAGTTAGCATTGAATTTAGATATGCTGGTTGTGTAGATGAGAGTGCTTGATAGGCTATTGTACAATTTTTTTTATTATGCGATAGTGCACAGGGAGTCAATGCAATGATTTTAGAAGCGTCACTGAGCGAGAAAAACGAGGAGAATGCGTGCCCACCCTTGCTAAACAATATTGGATACGCTGAAGTTTTGCTATGTCCCTGCTTGCGGTACTGTGAAGGAGGGAATTGCAGTAGTCAAGCGTGCTGCTAACTAGAGCTGTTGTGAGAGTTGTTGTACAGTCGTCCATGCGTCGACGACTACCACATTGTTATACGATTATGCGATTAGTAATCCCATGGTTTTTTGTCGCGCCACTAAGTTCGATATTCGAGGATATTAGCGCATAATAAGTTATTATCATTGTTATAATTATTAATTACATGTCACTTATTTGTATCGTTTCAAATATTTGTTCGTGCTATGATTTATTTTATATTCTGATTTACCTGTTTCGCAATTATCACCCGAGTAACCAGTAGAGCATTTGCAAGTATAGTCGTTTATTCCATCAATACATGTCCCGTTATTCTTGCATGAGTTGGTCTTGCAGTCGTCGATATCTGAAAGGTGGAGAATGTGTTTCAAAACTAAAAACGTATTAGTGTAGCACAGGACACACGTCATATCTATACATACTTGTTTTATATTAACGATATATGCAGTTACAGGATACATATTCAAATGTCACTCTTCTTAAGTTAAGATGTTGGGGGTCTTGTTTACTGTTCGTCAATACGCATGGCATAAACCAGCCTATATTTCCTAGCAACGCACTCACATACTGCCACATATTAACAGGAAATTCACCTTGATACGATGTATGGCAATCAGGATAAAACGTGTAGTGTGGCAACTAATAGCCCAGCGGGGAAGAGACTAGAGCGTCGTGTTTAGAACGTCATGTTTAGTCAATCGTGTTTAGACCGTCTTGTTTTGACCGTCGTGTTTAGACCGTCGCGTTTATAGCGTCGTGTTTGGAACGCTTGTTTAGAACGTCGTGTTTAGAACGTCGTGTTTATAACGTCGTGTTTAGAACGTCGTGATTAGAACGTCGTGTTTAGAACGTCGTGTATAGAACGTCGTGTTTAGAACGTCGGGTTTAGACCGTCGTGTTTAGAACGTCGTGTTTAGACCGTCGTGTTTAGAACGTCGTGTTATAACGTCGTGATTAGAACGTCATGTTTAGAACGTCGTGTTATAACGTCGTGTTTAGAACGTCGTGTTTAGAACGATGTGTTTAGATCGTCGTGTTTAGATCGTCGTAATTAGATCGTCGTGTTCAGATCGTCGTGTCTGACTCTCGACTAAGGAAACCGTATTTCGATATGTGCTGCCGTTTCCAACGTTGGACAGGTTTTTACACTCTACATTACTTCTTTTCAGATACGTAAAAATGTTGATCGATGGAACAGTTCTGCGACGGAGTAAAGGGTAAAGCGCATTGAATTATTCTAAGCATTGGATATTGCATTTACTAGGAACACAACGTTTGTAACTAATGTTAGTCACGGATAGATCGTTTTTAGAGCAGAAAAACATTAATCTGTTAATATGGACCGATGACGTGTCGCCAGAATCTAGAGCCAATCATTAGTTACAACTGAATCCAATATTAAAGGAGTACAGCGCAAACATAAGCAACGATGACCAGAAACCAAGACTTATCTATAGTCTAACATGATGGATACCATATAGACGAAGCATATTAAGCTTAGTGATTACATTTGTTGTTAAATATGGCAGTAGCAGTGAAATAGCAATTAGACGTAGACGATCACTCTATTCGGCGCATTCAATGCAAACATATATCAATATTTTTTACCTAAATAGTATATTTCGTTAACTAAGGAAACGCCGTCCGAACAGAAACCAGTATTTACCAAAGGTCTAACGTGATAACACAGCATTACAGCAACCACGTTTCGCGCAAGAATTTCCGCATGACGGATAGTAATAGTAATAGCTTTATTAGTAATAGTAATAGCTTTATTGTTACATAATGTCTTGTACATACAGTAAAGTAATACAGTAAAGTAATAATTTCATGTCTAAGTACATTTTACAATGTAACAATTGGAATTAAGCAACAGTGCTTGTTTTCCTTATTCATGTATTTTAACAATTTCGCAACAATTATAATTCGTGAACACAAACACAAAATGCTATGACCATTATACTGGATGACTGATAGACTAAGCAGCCTCAGCTAAAATCGCGTTATAGTCCCACATACTTGTTTCGCTGTTGACACCCGTGTATCCAGCAGCACTTTTGCAAGTATAGCCGTTCGATGCTTCCGTGCATGTCCCGTCATTCATGCATGGGTTGCTCTTGCATTCGTCAATATCTACAAAGTACATACTATTTTTTGTTAGACGAAACACGTTTTACTAAAGCACACAATACAAGTCACAATTAGCAATCAGTGTTTCTCTTATCGACAAAACACAATTACAGGAGACAAGATTCAAAGATGGAAGTGGATGGTATATGATATCTTCATAAGAAATGATTTTATTTTTAAATTGAGAGACGACACGTGCACAACTCTAGAAACAGTGTGGGCTGAATTGTAACTACCCATTGAATTTGATGTAAGCTACCGTCCACCAAAGTATATGGACCTTTTAAATACATTTGAACAACGTTGTTTGGACTGTTATTGTTTCACCAACACATAACCTATTATGACAGGTAATTTTAACGTTGACTTCTCTCAACTGCATTCTTACACTAATCAGTTTCATATATCACAGATGCATTGTTATCATGTCTATGTTTGGCATTACCCAGCTTATTAACACATCCACTATTTTTACCAGCTCAACATCCACCATCTTAGATGTCATCCTTATCTCAGACCCTGCTGAAATATCACGACGTGGGGTATTTGACCTTGACTTAGACGACTGTCCAAAATATATTGTACACGTAAATGCAGGAAAATCCTCAACAATCGTTAAAACAGTGTGACATTAAGATAGCAAACATTGCAGTAAGGAAGTATTTGAATACAATCTGCACAAACTATAGTTTCATTCCGCCGGCATTTAAAAACATATTTCTTTAAAACTGCCTAATCCGCTTAGTCTGTTAGCACCTTCGTCCATCTATCGACTACTCGCGCATTGTTATACGATTATGAGATTATTAATTCCATGGTTTGGTACCGCCACTAAGTTCGATATTCGAGGATATTGGCGCATAAGAAGTCATCATCATTGGTTTAATTATTAACTAGATGTCACTTATTTGTATAGTTGCAAATATTTTGATCGCGCTGAAATTCATTGGAGGTTCTGACATACCTGTTTCGCAATTATCACCCGTGTAACCAGTAGCGCATTTGCATGTATAGTCGTTTACTCCATCAATACATGTGCCGTTATTCTCGCATGAGTTTTTCTTGCAGTCGTCAATGTCTATAAAGTGAAAACTATATTTTATAACGAAACACGAATTAGTTCAGCACTGGACACACGTCATATATATATAAATAATCTTTTTGTTTTAACGATATATGCAGCTGCAGGAGACATATTCAAATGCCACTCATCTTAAATTAAGATGTTGGGGTCTGGTTTCCTGTACATCAATACGCATGACTTAAACCAGTATAATGGTCATAGCAATGCACACACATATTGCTACATATTTACCGGAACGTCACCTTATATACGATGTATGACACTCAGGAAAAACATTTAGTATTGCTTCAGGTAGCCGTATTTAGATCATGAATATTATGGATACATAGTTTTCGTTCGTAACTTGCAGCGTAGCTTAAGGGCTTCTAAGATCCAACAAAATGATGTTCGATGGAACAGTTCTGCCAGAGAGTAAAGAATAAAGCGCATTGAGTAAAGCTAGGCACTGGATATTGTTCTTACTAGGAACACAGCGTTTGTACCATATGTTACTCATGGAGATTCGTATTTAGATCAGAAAATTTTTAGTATGTTACTTAGGACCCATTGCGTGTTGCATGCATCTTAACCCAATGGTTAGTTAGAAATGAATCCAATATTAATGGAGTACAGCTCTAACATAGGCAACGACGACCAGAAAACAAACAAAATTGAACTGTAATCTAACATGATGGATAATACGTAGACGAAGCATATCCAGTTTGGTGATTACAGTCGTTTGTACAATATGGCAGTAGTATTGAAATAGCAATCATACGTAGAAGATAACTCTATTCGGCTCATTCAATGCAAGTGTATGTCATTATTGTTTCCCTAAAGCGTATAGTTCGTTAACTGAGGCAAACACTAAAAGAAACCAGTATCTACCAATAGTCTAACGTGTTATCATACATTACAGCAATCACCATTCACGCGATAATTTCCGCATAATGGATGATAGATAGACGAAAATGTTCAGCTTAATGACTGCAGTAGCTATTCCGATAAAAAAGAGTAAAGGTAAGTTCTTATATAGCGCAGTATCCTATTCTCAGGATTGCTCAAAGCGCTTTACACATTACTCCCCTGACAGATTTATTCACTCAGACAACATCTCAACTACTCATGGAAGCATCCATCCATATGCTACAATAACAGTGCGAAAACTGCTCTTACACATGTCCACCACTGTATATACCCAGGTTTTCCTTTATAACAGCTGAGTGAACTGGAGCAATGGAGAGTTAACAAAATGCACAAGCTATTACAAGGCAGCACTGGGTTCGAACCCGGGTCCTCTTAGTCGAGAGTCCCAAGCTCTACTCGTGATCCAATGCGCGCTCTTTAACATTGAAATAACAATCGTAAATGAATTACCACTCTGTTTCACAGTCTTTCATGGCGTCATGAATCAGTGTACTCTCACTTACTTGTTTCGCAATTGACACCCGTGTATCCTGTTGCGCATTCGCAGGTATGGCTGTCCACGGTGTCAGTACATGTCCCGTTATTCTGGCAAGGGCTGCTCTTGCAGTCGCCAGTGTCTTTAACGTGAAGAATATTTATTTGGACGAATACGTATTTGTTCAGTCAGAATACATGTCACAACTATGAACATTACTAAGAATCGGATACTGCTGTTTATTGCAACACGGCGTTTTACCTCAGGTTTTTCACATATAGTTCGTTGCGTTTCGGCATTCGAATATTTAGAGCAGAAACACTTTCACTGCAAGTCGCATGAATCTTGATGTACATATTTGTTAGGAATTAACCGGATATTTTTGGGGTTTAGAGGGGCTAACATAAAAAGCAAAGACCGGAAACGACTATTAACCAAGAGTTTAAAGAAACATTCGTTCTAATGATTGCATTCGTTATGTCGATATTGCAAAATTAATGTAATGTTGAAATAACAACCGGATGACCAATCTATTTGGCTAATTCAATGCAAGCAGATCGGATTGTAATATGGTTTCACTGTTTGTCATCTCGTTATGTTTCAATTAAGATTACGACATACATGTTTCGCATTGTAAGCCCGTATATGCAATAGGGCATTGACATAACTGGTTCAACCAAATATCAATGCATGTCCCGCCATTGAAGCATGTGGTGTTCGTGCAGCCGTCAATGTCTACAAGGGAAATAACATATTTGTGACGGCAAACGTATTTGTTCAACACAAAATACATATATATATATATATATATATATATATATATATATATTTATATATATATATATATCACATATATCAATAATTGTCTTAGATTATCGGCAAAAACAGCTACAGAATACATACTCAAATGTCACTCATAATAAATTCAAATGTGACAAAATACTGAGGTACCACAATAACTAATCGGACAGAGGGCGCTCTGACACAACTAGGGTGTTTGTGCCGTCTTTTACGTATTTTTGACGTGTAAAATGCGGCACCGTTTTGCGGAACATTTTCTGAAACGCGTGGGTAAATCATTCCTACAATCAGCTGTTGAACTCGCATGACTCCGAAGCCTCACACAGCTAAATTTGGATATGACATGACATGACATGTCCATCAATGTGAAGGTATGATATGTACATTAATGAACATTTACAACCGATGGAACGTCGACTGGTGGCCCGACGACAGGTGTGCTGGCTCGATGCTGCAAAGGATGTTTAAAATCATTTACATCTCGCCGTATGCATCACACGAGACTGCTACGTCTTCACACATAGTTAAATATTGATATCGTATAACATGTCCGTCAATATGAAAGCATAATATCTACATTAATGTACATTTACAGTCGATGAAACGTCGGGAGATGTTCGATTGAATTCAGTGCCAATATGGCGTCTATTGATCACACGTACGGCACATACAAACTATCGCTGGCTACGCGCCTGCACAGTAAATAGCTAATATGGCCAGTAAGTGTGTCACGATAAATGGCGTGACTCCGCGCGATTGGAGCTCATTGGTGTTTAAGCGAGACAATTGGGGACTGGTAACAAGAATAATACACAATACAATAGTTTACGGGATTTGCATTTTGCATTGCTGTACATTGTGGTTTCGATAAGCACTTATATCTGACAAGTTGTCTAAATTCGCATAATCATAACACATGTGTACGTTTGCCCCAAACAGGTTGTACTACGCGAAAAATGGCACTTTTCATTATTAGTGAAGATCGCCAAACGCAAGTACTTGCCGCTATTGCCATGGCAACCACCATTATAATCGATTAAAATTCATGATTTCCGTGATCATTGTCACCGGCAAAGTGTTCCACTGCTTCTGCTTGTAATAATTCTTCGGACAGTATAACTGAAATAGTTAGACTGGAACCGTTCGATTATTACAACCAAAAACAAAACGAAGTCCTATACGTTAACATGCAGAATATGTACCTCCTGCCCCCAACTGCCCCCAGCCTCGTTTTCGCGCGCGAGACTTACACACCCTATTGAGGATGATTTATACAAGCGTTCAGCAAAACATGCAAACAAATCCACGATAGTCGCTGGAGGCACCTCTAGCGACTAACGTGGATTTGTGGAAGCCCATTGCAGGACAATGTACATGTACATGTACATGTACATGTACATGTACATGTACATGTACATGTACATGTACATGTACATGTACATGTACATGTACATGTACATGTACATGTACACGTACACGTACGCTAAGATACGTAATAGCAACTAATGACACCGGCTGACTCCCTCATGCGTAGAAACGTCACCCGATACTATTTAACGCTCGAAAAAATGTAAACGCTACATCGGTAGTTTATAAAGCGTTGTCTATAGACTGGGCTTGATGTGTCGTCTCAGTTAGAGTTTTCAGGGTCATAGCTACAGCAAAAACCCTGCAGTTTACTGATCTCAGTCGTTATACGCATAAGAAATCAGCATTTAAATAATCATTGTACGACCACTCCATTAGGTGCATTTTTTATACTTAGGTTGCTTTCAATGTCTGTTTTGACATACCTGTTTCACAGCTGATACCAGTATAACCAAGCAAGCAATTGCAAATATAGCCACTCGTCTGAGCATCGCAATTTGATTCATGCATGCATGGGGCGCTGTCGCAGTCTGCAATGTAAAATGATGTATTTCTTCAGACGAAACACGTGTTAATTCAGTACATAGAATAAGCACTAACACAACAATTCTGCAAATTATGTTATACGTGGGCAGTTTATCTAAAGAGTTTAAGCACATGCATGTTTAACATATGATTACTTTGACGTTGCCATATTTCAATTTAAGTTTAACTGTATAACTGTAATATACGCACCCATAATATTATCGCGCCATGTAAATTAAGGTATTCTATCATAATATACAACTATCAATAATTGTCTTACATTAACAAGTACAACAGTTGCAGAAGACATGTTCATGTCACTCAAATTAAAAGTTGGCAACACATTTTCAAGACGTGTTAACGTAGCCTTCATAGAGCGCACTTGACGTGAACCTTCACACCAATATTCGGTTAAATCTCTGTGTCTCTGTGAACGGAATCAATTAAAGTAGTCCAGGGTCTAAAGTAACTAATGTTCTTCTCTATATGTGCAATTATATAGCCGTTGTGCAATTAACTAGGATAAGAATAAATGTTATTCTTCGACAATATTAAAACAAGTACTCATAATGTACGTATATATATATATACATATATATATATATATATATATATATATATATATATATATATATGTAAATGTCTGTATATATATATATATATATATATATATATATATATATATATATATAAATACATATATATATATATATATATATATATATATATATATATATATATATATATGTATATATATATATATATATATATATATATATATATATATATATATATATGTATGTATATGTATATATATATATATATATATATATATATATATATATATATATATATATATATGTATATATATATATATATATATATATATATATGACTAAAAGACAACATCGGAAAAACTGACGTGATGGTCAGTAGCAGAAGAGGAACAAAAGCATAAATCAAAGAAAAGACAGCCAAGACACGAGCCTTAGACAGGTGAATAATTTTAAAATATTTAGATGTCATCTTCAGAGAAGAAAGGGGATAAACAGGAAGCACTAAGAGCAAGAGTTAGTGTCATTAATATTATTAATATATATATATATATATATATGCATATATATATATATATATATATATATATATATATATATATATATATATATATATATATATATATATATGTATATGTATGTATGTTAGTTTAACATTTATGACATAATAAACAATTGACTGGTAACGAATACAACGCTCTAATATGAATACATTTTATAAAAATAATACAAAAAAGTATTACGGAAAATGTTTAGGAATGCTTTTGATGTATCAGTTAACAACAATAACCCAGGTAACATGTAAGTGCTACTAAAGTAAGACACATTATGAAGACAATAGGTATCACTACATAATTAAGCTGAAGCGATTCAACAGCAGTCAAACAATCATTTCACAACATAAAAATAAATACTTATCCTGTCATGTATGCCAACACAAAACAATGTATATATTCAAAAGGTATACATACATTAAAAACAGGACTGTCTAAACACCAACATGTTTTCATTTTAAAATACCTGGTCATTAAATTAAACACTTGCAGGAGAATGAGCAAATAATGTGTTAATTGTGTTTCTTTATGAACCAGTGGGACTGCTGGCACCTTAACTACATTAACACACTTACCGTCTACAGACCTCACCATCGGACAAATATCTACAATAAAACGTCGTATATAATTGTCAGCATTAACAATATTCACGAAAATGGAAACGGTGTCATTTTCTAAAGTTATGAGTTTTACAATATCGTTATTAAAATAAATCTTCCAATATGCCTGCATTTAAGGATAACTTCGAGGAACGACAACATTAGCAACGATCACCGAGAAGTTTAACTTCAGAAATTATTCGGAAATCTAAAAATGGATTTAATTTTGCACGCAGTAATAAATATATTTGACAACAACATGTCTATGCGGATAGAAATCAAGAATTTCACGGCACCGTTTCTCTAAATTGATTTGCCGTTAGGAAGTTATGGAAAATTCATTCTGCAACAGACTCTTATGGAATATTTCAGATGAATTTGCAAACTGATTTTCAGTGATTCTTAAAATATATTACGCTACGCAGGAGTATTTCCGTCATACGAATGCATAGTGTATCCAGCGAATGAATATATCACAAGAACCTTAACCTTCATAGTCTGCTGACAAGAGAATGTAATCGAGTCAGGGATGCTAATGTCATGTAAATAACTACACTTTTCATAGACTTAATCGTTTTCCAGACAAGGGGTTAAATCTATGTGTATCTTGCATACAAACGTCTTGTATGCAAGATATACTTTCAATCAAGCGTCGTCTAAGTATATTGTCAATACAAATATTTTGTGAAACACCCAAGTACAATAACAAAATGCTTTGGAAATGTCTCAAGACGTACGTGATAGTACTTTGAAAGCACTACATTTACGTTTTATAAAACACAAAAGCAGCTATATTGTGAATGTACTCATAATTGCACGCAATGCATCAAATACGGGCATTTTGTTGAGGTATTATGTCGGTTACTTCTATTTGCACCGAATAAACATGATGCGATCAAACATAACATCAGTTAATCTAGAAATGTCTGGGTTCTCTGTGTTAAAAACATTTTCCGTGATACTGAAGAGGTATTAAACTACCATGGACAGCCGGGCCAGTTGGATGTCTACAGGGTCCTTTCAGGTTCTGAACAGAATACAATGTGCAGTTGACTACCAATGTTATTCAGTCATTATCTTAAGGCAAGGGAATTATATATAATGCAGATATCAACAAAACAAGTGCACTATCTGAATGTCTGATGCCACTATTACTGATCAAGAGATCAGTCAGTATCAGACGTATTTAATGTCAGTAGATCACATACAGTACCGTTATACTGTAGCCATTTTGTGATTCTAGCCTGACTGGTTAAAATATGGTGCTTTTCTCTATGGGCACCGGCGGCCATGGGCACCGGCGGCTTGATACGGACCATAAGTCCTAATGGTGTAGAATACTACTAATAATAATAATAGTAAATAATAGCAACAGCAGCCGCAGCAGCAGCAGTAGTAGTAGTAGTAGAATTATAAGTAGAATTATAAGTAGAATTATAAGTAGAATTATAAGTAGAATTATAAGTAGAATTATAAGTAGAATTATAAGTAGAATTATAAGTAGAATTATAAGTAGAATTATAAGTAGAATTATAAGTAGAATTATAAGTAGAATTATAAGTAGAATTATAAGTAGAATTATAAGTAGAATTATAAGTAGAATTATAAGTAGAATTATAAGTAGAATTATAAGTAGAATTATAAGTAGAATTATAAGTAGAATTATAAGTAGAA
>OZ024867.1:1242480-1259980 GCA_964017155.1 Oasisia sp. SBJ-2009
CACTGTTTCAGTTCTGCTCGATTCATAGGTTAACAAGAAGACATTTTACTGATACTGTCTTTCACTGTACTATTACTATAAGCGTTTGAGGAACAGTGTGGCATATTGATGTCGCGATTTCGTTGTAAACCAACTTTTAGCGTACCGCTTGGCTCTCTGTTATGACAGCTGAACCAGCAGACGACTCTCTGACGTATTACTTTTCCACACTGCTGGGTTGTGATTGGTTGCAAGGTCCAAGATGGGCTGGTTCATGGTGTCGGTGATTTAGCTAGATTTTCCCACTTTAAGACCACTTTCTGAGGTAACCACTAAGGTGAAAAATTGGATTGTAGATGCAAATAATTAGCTAGTGTAAACTCTTTTAGGTGCATAACACTAAACTGTTGCCTTTTTTTTTAACTTTAACTATATATAGCATTGGTACTAATTAGAATATCTAGTAAAATTATAAAACAACATAATTAAGTGTCATAGTAAAACTGTAAATGGCCTATAGTCGAAATGTATTTAAAATGACTAATTAAACAGTTAGTTAATTTGTTTAGCAAAGTAGATTGTTAAAACACATAAATGGAATATACAACCTGAATAATTGAAATTACAACTAAAACTAAATGTGTATGTAAATGTATAAAATAGTTCACGTGAATAAGTAGATAAACTATTCGCAGTCCATAGCATGTAATATCAGTATACCAAAAGGAATGTCCGCTTGCTGTCAGTGGCACAGTCCGTATGACACAAGTTCTTAGTCAGTCCTACGTCGAGCTGTAAACAGGTGCATTACGAACTGTATTGATCGTTGGCAACCACTCCACCAACTAAGCTGGAGCAATTCGCTGAGTCTCTTCGAGGAACGAATATAAATGAGGAGGAACAACCGCCTAAGTCTCCTTCACAAAATCAACACTGGTCATGTTGACATCACCTTAGACCAGTACCGCCAAAACGGAGTGACCCCAGAACGCGGGGAGCCAGACATGCCACATGATACGGATTACCCGTATCCGATACGGAATTTGGCGGTTTTTTAAATGATACGGCCGTACTCCATTTTAATACGGATTTTAGCTAAATTTATGGACACATTGTTTTTAAACACATTATGTCCTTGTATGCGTCACAAAACTACAGCACAATGGAATAATCGTTTATTGTTAGTGACTAAGTAAATCGATTCGAAACGAACGAACTAAGCCACCGATTAGTTTATTGTAGCGCGTAATAGATGGCGCGCTGGTAAATTTGTTGTTCAGAAAACTGCGGCACGTGGCTTAACGGGTGTGAACAGGGCGTGTGGCAGGCACGTGACGACTATGAAAGCAGTACAGGAAATGGAGCTCGACGCCGTGAAATCGCCCGTATTTCTGATTTCAAGATGTTGGCGCTTGCCAGTGAAACTTCGATATACGCGCGAACTGCTGAGATAAATTGTTATTATTTGATGACACTGTTTGTTTTGCGGTACGCAGTTTAAACGTGCTGGAATGAACTAAAACGTCGGTAATTGTCCAGTTAACTGGCCTAAATTATTAGGGCCTTTTCAAAACTGTTTTACCACGTTTTTTCGATGTGTATGTGTTTGGAATGTCATTCTGCATCACACCCGCTAAAACGAAGTCGGATATCATTTTCTTAATTGTGTTTTATATCAATTTAATGTCGTCGAGTCGTCGTAGATAAGCCGATGTCACTGGGCGTGAGCAATACATAGCACTCCCCATACGTATCCCGACCGCAAAGCCAAAGCCAAAGCCAAGGCGATGTCTTGCGATTTGCGAATATGTCCTCAAAACCAAGGCTATATCATTAACTTTTTATTCTATATAATGCAGATATATTTGTCTTAAACATAATTTGTTCTAATATGGCTAACTATTTTTGGACTTCGCAATGCACATGCTTTGACAAAGACGGGGTTTGAGGCCCCGATGTAATTGGGCTGCGCGAACTGTTCGCGCCTTGTGACATCGGCTTATTTACGTCGACTCGACCGCATTAAATTGACATACAACTCAAAACATTAAATAAAAATATATGACTTCTTTTTAGCGGGAGTGGTGCAGAATGACATTCCAAACGCATACGCATACGCATACGCATACGCATACGCATACGCATACGCATACGCATACGCATACGCATACGCATACGCATACGCATACGCATACGCATACGCATACGCATACGCATACGCATACGCATACGCATACGCATACGCATACGCATACGCATACGCATACGCATACGCATACGCATACGCATACGCATACGCATACGCATACGCATACGCATACGCATACGCATACGCATACGCATACGCATACGCATACGCATACGCATACGCATACGCATACGCATACGCATACGCATACGCATACGCATACGCATACGCATACGCATACGCATACGCATACGCATACGCATACGCATACGCATACGCATACGCATACGCATACGCATACGCATACGCATACGCATACGCATACGCATACGCATACGCATACGCATACGCATACGCATACGCATACGCATACGCATACGCATACGCATACGCATACGCATACGCATACGCATACGCATACGCATACGCATACGCATACGCATACGCATACGCATACGCATACGCATACGCATACGCATACGCATACGCATACGCATACGCATTCGCATACGCATACGCATACGCATACGCATACGCATACGCATACGCATACGCATACGCATACGCATACGCATACGCATACGCATACGCATACGCATACGCATACGCATACGCATACGCATACGCATACGCATACGCATACGCATACGCATACGCATACGCATACGCATACGCATACGCATACGCATACGCATACGCATACGCATACGCATACGCATACGCATACGCATACGCATACGCATACGCATACGCATACGCATACGCATACGCATACGCATACGCATACGCATACGCATACGCATACGCATACGCATACGCATACGCATACGCATACGCATACGCATACGCATACGCATACGCATACGCATACGCATACGCATACACACATTTTGAAAAGGCCTTAAAGTAATAACTTAGGCTTAGAAGATCTGATTAGTGATGCGGATTGATACGGATTCTTACATAATTTTTGGTAAAAAATACGGATTGCCATCCCAAAAATGTGGCATGTCTGGGGAGCCCAGCGTTTTCGACATGCATATCGGGCAGTTTGCAGAGGCGCGACTCGGGTCGATGCCGATGTATTCGATCGACACGCGCTGGCGGTACGCTCTAGCCAGAGAAGCTCTAATAGAGAAGAGTCACTTCGCAATCTATAATGGGACGCCATTTAAGCGCGTGGAGCGCAGCGTCCCAAGCGGACGAATGTGCCGCATCATTTGCTTGACATTAGACAATGGCAACACCACCGCCAAGTACATAGAAAAGTCGATCAACCAGCTCATTTTGCGCGACCTAGGCTACGGGTGCAACGAGTAAGTTGAATATAAGAGCACATAGTTATGAACTTTTAATTATTTTATACTACCAGGAAATAATCATCATTAAATACAAATATGTTGTTAAAATGCTCAAACCGATATTATGTTATTGCGAGTAAAACTATCAGTAATCATTAGCCATGAACACTGTTTGATTATTTTTCTAATAAGCAAGAATTTGAATATACATGTATACAATAAATTATGTATTTTACATATTGCAAAAACACAATAACTATATACTTATATATATATATATATATATATATATATATATATATATATATATATATATATATATATATTTATATATATATAAGTATATAATTATTGTGTTTTTGCAATATATATATATATATATATATACAATATATAATTTAATCATTTAATATATAATATACATATTATAAATAATAATGATAATGTAATTTATATATATATATATAATATTTTATATATATATTATTTAATATTATTTAAAATATATTCAATATGTAATATATGTGTATACAGTAATTATAAACTTATATATATTTATGTATATATATATATATATATATATATATATATAATACATACATAATACATACATAATAAGTATATAATTATTATATACACATATATTAAATAATATATATATTAAATATATATCAATAATATATATACGTAAATTATCATTACCATTTAAAATATGTAAATATATTATATATATATATATATAAGTATATAATTATTGTGTTTTTGAATATATAAAATACGTCATTTAATCATTTAATATATAATATACATATTATAAATAATAATGATAATGTAATTTATATATATATATTATTTATTATTATTTAATATTATTTAATATTATTTAATATTATTTAATATTATTTAATATATATATATTTAATATGTAATATATATGTGTATACAATAATTATAAACTATATATATATATGTATGTATATATATAATATATACATAATAAGTATATAATTATTATATACACATATTAAATAATATATATATATATATTAAATATATATATATATATCAATAATCTTATATATGTAAATTATCATTACCATTTAAAATATGTAAATATATATTATATATATATATATATAATTATATATTATGTGATATATATTAAAATATATATATATTAAATATATATTAATATATATATATATATATATATATATATATATATATATATATATATATATATATATATATATACATATACATATACATATACATATACATATACATATATATACATATTATTATTAAAAACAAACACAACAATATAAAAACCCAATCAAGTGGTGATGTGGGTATAGGAAATCGGGGGGGGGGGGGGCTGGGGAGGGTGCATGATACCGGCCAACGTCAGCCACAGGTGTGCAAGCAAGTAAATAACACGCTGTAATATGATGTAAAAAATGTACTAATAGGCCTATCTAGTCTCTGGATAGTGAGAAAATATGTTGCTACATGCACTATTGCAAGTTTACGTGCTTCAGTGTTTATGAAGTGCTTCAAGTGCAATTTCAATTACGTATGAATAATTGAACATATAATTTGTACTGCAGTTTCATCTGGCAGTCTGCTACACGGCACATTCGTCTGCTAGAGGCGCTACTGTCTCAAAATTCAAAATGGAACTGCCGAAGTGACCCTTCTCTGTTAGAGCTTCTCTGCTCTAGCGCTTACATTGTTGTGGCGTTATAAACGTTCCGCATGCGCGATGAATGTAAAATCATCAATGTGCAGCGAAAGGACAAAGCATTTGTGGCATAAATACTACGGGTTTTTCGTTGGGATGTATATCACCTCTCCGCAGTTATTTGTCGCAAATAAACACGAGACAAACACGTTTTGACTTTTGAGGCATATTTTGATAGCAAGCCTAAATCACGTGACTGTAGTGCGCCATAATCCGTGACAGTGATTTATAAAAAACGTAATATGTAATTGCATTGAACGACATTTTAAGAAACTCTTCACAGTAGTCATCGTAGGAGAGTTAAAGAACAGCCCGTGGCATTTATCCCGAAAATGCGTTGTCATTTCGCTGGACATTGATGACTTTATATGTATTGGCTATGCGCAGAAACGTCAATCGGAACGTTTATGACGGCCGGAAACATGTAAGCGCGACAACGCTTTCGTTCATAGTTGTTTTTCTCTTCTTGCTGCTCCTGTAGCCGGGGTGAGGTTGATCATGGAAATTGTCTCCAACAGTATCCAGCTTCAGCTTTCGTACATAGTGCTGCCTCCGCGTCAGAATCCCGAGTGATCAGCGATCGGCGCGATCCTCGATAGAACGACGAGAGACGGTGTCTCTCGGACGCAAACTCATTAACACATCCATCAGTTTGTCGTGATTTAGTATAAATACCAATACACCTTTGCCTAGATCGAGCTGTTCATGTATGTCAAACTCATCGTTTAAAATGCTGGAATTCGTTTCTGGTAGTGCACCAGCGGCGCATTTGAAGAAATCAGGCAGTGTTGACATGCATTATTCGCTTAACTTCTTTTGGTTTGATAGGATCTAGTAGTTGTGATGTGTTCCCAACGAATGAAGTCAGCTCTTCTACGGTTGATTCGCAAGAAGTCGTCAGTGCCACGTCCAGTTCGGCATGTTCCTAGACCTATGTCGTCGTGGGTAGGTCATATGGCGGCCGGCTTCTTCGTCATTACGGGACCAGCGAGAACACATTTGCCCAGCGGGCACACGACGTCGGATCGACGTAGAATATTGGTTGTATTTACGTCGCGACGTCGGTCAACGTATATACAACGTATTTACAACGTCGGATTGTCGACGTCGTAATGACGTCGAAACTTGATGTCGTTACGACATTGTTATGACGTCAACAACCAAATCCGACGTCTTTACAACGTCGAGTCATCGACGTTGTTTGAACGTCGAAACACGACGTCGTCACGTCGTTGATATGACGTCGACAACTAATTCCGACGTCTTTACTACGTCGGTTCATCGACGTTGTTTGAACGTCGAAACACGACGTCTTTGATATGATGTCTACAACCGAATCAGACGTCTATACAACGTTGGGTTATCGACGTTGTATAGACGTCGAAACCCGACGTCGTCACGGCGTTGATATGATGATGATGTCGACAACCAATTCCGACGTCATTACTACGTCGGTTCATCGACGTTGTTTGAACGTCGAAACACGACGTCTTTGATATGATGTCGACAACCAAATCAAACGTCTATACAACGTCGGGTTATCGACGTTGTATAGACGTCGAAACCCGACGTCGTCACGTCGTTGATATGACATCGACAACCAATTCCGACGTCTTTACTACGTCGGGTCATCGACGTTGTTTGAACGTCGAAACACGTCGTCTTTGATATGATTTCTACAACCAAATCAGACGTCTATATAACGTCGGGTTATCGACGTTGTATAGACGTCGAAACCTGACGTCGTCACGTCGTTGATATGACGTCAACAACCAATTCCGACGTCTTTACTACGTCGGGTCATCGACGTTGTTTGAACGTCGAAACACGACGTCTTTTATATGATGTCTACAACCAAATCAGACGTCTATATAACGTCGGGTTATCGACGTTGTATAGACGTCGAAACCCGACGTCGTCACGTCGTTGATATGACGTCAACAACCAATTCCGACGTCTTTACTACGTCGGGTCATCGACGTTGTTTGAACGTCGAAACACGACGTCTTTTATATGATGTCTACAACCAAATCAGACGTCTATATAACGTCGGGTTATCGACGTTGCATAGGCGTCGAAACACGATGTTGTCACGACGTTGATATGACGTCGACAACCAAAACCGACGTCTTTACAATGTCGGGTCATCGATGTTGTATAGACGTCAAAATGCGACGTCGTCGCGACGTTGAAGTGACGTCGACACCAAATCCGAAGTCTTTATAACGTCGGGTTATCGACGTTGCATAGATGCAGAAAGTTGACGTCGTCAAAACGTTGGTATGACGTCGACAACCACATCAGACCTCCTGAAAACGTTGGGTTATTGACGTTCGCAATACAACGTCTTGTCATCGACGTTGTATATACGCCGAAACGTGTTGAGTCTTCGAGGTTAAGACGAGGTATAGACGGCGAAACGCCACGTTGTCACGACGTTTATGTGCAACGAAATCGACATTTTTATACACGTCGAAACGCGATGTTGTCTGAACTTTGAAATCACGTCACAAACAAATCTGATACGTGCACACTTGTGGCTGTTTTTTCACCAATGCTATGTATGTATATTATATTATATTTATGTATGTATGTATGTATGTATGTATGTATGTATGTACGTACGTACGTACGTACGTACGCACGCACGCACGCACGCACGCACGTACGCACGCACGCACGCACGTACGCACGCACGCATGCATGCATGTATATAAATAACGTAAAATAATGCAAATAAATAAGTGTATTGATAATAGTAACAAGTAAATAATAATTATTATTTTAGGAAAAAACAAATAATAATCTTCATGTCGAATTACACTATTATGCAATACGAAAGAAATGTGTCGTCAGTAGACGTTTGAAGCTGGCTAAATTGTCACAAGTCTTAATAACCGTTGGTAAATTGTTCCATTGGAACGCAACAGCGCCAGCGAACGAGCCATCTGCAGCTTTGGTATGGCTTCTAACATGTTATTGTTCGCAGAGCGCAATGTTCTTGTCGGTTGATTCGGGCACACGAGTTCACACAAATACACTGGTGCGCCGCTGTGCATGGCTTTGTAAGTGAGTACAAGTAGCTTGAAATAAACTCTGCATACAATGTGCAGCCAGTGGAGTTCTCTTAACAAGGGTGTGACACTGACGCTACGCGGGCAACGCATAATCAACCTGGCAGCCGTGTCATGTAATCGCTGTAGACAGGCGATGTTACATGTATACGTGCCATATAAGAGACCGTTATACTAATCAAGCTGTGATGTGATAATGGCATAGATAACGCGTTCATTTGTCGGTCTGGGATGAAAACGGCTAATTTGATTAATGTAGCGCAGGTAGAAAGAGCAAGCACTGCTAGTTTGCGACACATGCTTCTTCATGTCAAGTATAGGTGCCTATTGATGCAAACACCGATACACAGAACACACCGCGAAACCGTAATTGTAACCATACCAACGCTGATCACAGACAGGCGTCATTATCCTTAGCGCGACCACTTTCTCAATTACTTAGGATAATTGAGCGAGGCTACTCACAGGTCGGCAAATGCTCAGGGTGTCTACGTCCAGTGATGGTTACTTTAATAGTGGTCGGACAATTCCATGCTTCAACGAATTCGGGATCACTTCCTCGTCCAGAGAAGCATTTGTGATCCCTGTGATGGCAGGCACAATACCGGTGATGTTGTCATGCAGTTAGCTGATTTGCAGGAAGAGGATCCAACACGCACGTTTTGTTAGTAGCACTACAAATCGCTGTGGGAGGATCTTATTTAGTAGTGTACGTGTTCCGATACACTACGGCAACTCCGCAACCACGACCACGACCACAGGGACGTGACACATAGTGGAATGTGTAGCCGGGAGGCAAACGTTCAACCATGATTGTTCGTCTCCGGTTTGTTTTAGCCACGTCTCGGTGATTGCCAAACTATCCCAATCGTGCTGTATGACCGGGCCTGAAGGCGTGAACATATCCATCGTTGTATCGGCGAACGAGATTGATTCAGTGAGCATAAACAAAGGACTTCTAAGTAGTTTCGATAAGGAAAACAAACTTCTCTTTTACGGTACACGCGTGTAATAAGGCTTCTCTTGTTGTCAGGGGTACACCTGCACTGATGTGTGCGTGACTGTGTGTGCGTGCGTATGTCTGTGCGAGTGTATGTGCGTGTGTGCGTGTGTGTGTCTGTATGTGCGTGCGTGCGTGCGTGCGTGCGTGTGTGTATTCATATTTATTTTTATATATACATACATATAATAAAATACACATATATACTAGAAATTGGGGCGGAATAACTAGGAATTGCTCATGTATTTCTGTACTGAACTACATTTCTTAAAAGTACTTGCACTCATAAAACTTATGGACCATGCACTTGTACTAATATTTATTGTAGAGACTACTCATATTTTAGGAATACATCTGAGTACTTTATCAATATGTACTGGGAAAACTAAATTTATTAATATAATGAAACTCCTGAAATATCTAAACGTTACAAACATTTTATTATTTGTTATTTCAGAAAGGATACCACATTTAATATTAATACAGTACACTCATTTTAACGCATTTCTATGATTAATGATAACTAAATTTGGTTAATAAAAAAACAGTTATTCTGGATATAATAATTTGACTGTTTTGTGCATATGAGAATATGAGTTGTCAAGAAGATCAATTTGAATGCACAGGAAACTGTTCATCATAAAGGGTCCGTGAGCAACATGCAATACAAACAGATAAGCTGATGCGTAGCAGAAGCGCGCCCCAGCCAGAGAGAGGGGGCTACTGATGATGAAAGGCTATCAGGATCAGCCAGCAACTAGGGACAGCTGCAATGACATGGGTTATGCTAAATAGCAGATAAGGCAACCTGGATACTCTTTATAATGGGGTAGGCCAGCACAGAACAAACAAGGAATTCAGCAGAAGCACATCCTATTTTCCCCTTGAAATGGGATAAGAAACTAGGATGTGTGTATTATTTTATGCAGTCGTTTGTCATGTATTTGTTGACTACGGCCCGACTATACGACACACATTCCAATGTTTTATGTATTGATCGAAATGACTACGACATCCTGTGTCAACATTGTTTATACGCACAAATCAAACACGCGCAGCAACCACAATCTACTCAATGAAACAATGCTAGAGCAACTAGCCGCGATTGCAAGGGCTTTCACACTTTCTTATTGAGGGACACCAATCAAATAAACAATGCACAGTAACTTGGCGATTACTCTAGCCTTAAATATATATTTTTTTAAACTTTTTTATGTACAGTTAATTTTAACTTCCAGTTAATTTAATTGAAGCATAATATATCGATCTTGATCATTAACATAGGATATTTTATATATTTGTACACAAACACACATATATTTAATTAGGCCGACCGATGGGTCGAGCTGGACGAGAGCCGAAATCGACGTGAGTCCTTCTCATTACACATGCTGTTTGACACTTCGACAATGCCAGCGAGCCAAGGCGGCTGGTGCAATAAACAGGCCTACAGCATAATGGGTCAATGATCTTATCTCTGTGACACTAGGCTATAGAAACTGATAGTTGGTCAACTGACACTAAATTAATTAGCTGAGATTCAGCTGTGTATTAGAAACATGGAGTGACAAAGGTTGTCAACACTGGATTTGCTGGCAGCTGTACACACTAGTGGGGCAGTGCTTGCTTACACGACATGTGCAATGCCACTGCATCAATAACAAAAAACAATACCAGCATGCCTTGCGATTGACGTCACTCACTCGCGGTTCGCCATTAATGTCTTCATAAGCGAGTCAAGCCCGGTTAACAACAGTTGGCAAGCTAAGAACGCTCCAGGCACCATTAGAGAAATCGGACAACTATTTGGAAGTAAGTGTTACCATCTATTTGACAGTATATAGCGTTTAGTAGTGTACATAGAATAGAGAAACATACAAACGTTATTTGTGCTTGTGTAGTTTGCAATCTTTTAGCGATTTTCAACGGAACATTAAAACATTATCATATACGTTTCAACGGGATGCCGTTAGCGTTCCTTTAATCACTTAGCTTCTACCATACCTTTCAATTCGAGAAACATTACCATACTTGTGGAATTGTTTTTAGACAAATCCCAAATTGCATCGTATTGGCAGTTTTCATTTAACCGATTAACTACAAATGGACATGAGAAAAAATGGCAGGGGCGTGAAATTGACGTTGTCGATGTCACCAATTATGTTCCATGGTTTCAATTTTACTGTAACGTGTTGACTAAAATAATATATCCCTGTATGGTTACCATCTATTCATATTTCCTAGGCATAGGATAGACCCATTTTAAATCCAGAAATCACACATTATTGCAATTAACAATTGCGTTGGCTGGTCAGCGAGTGGTAGCTTATGCGTATGTTTATGTATGTTTATGACTAGTCTGTGTTACCAATATAACTAAATGATTTAGAGTATATATGTTCCAAATGAAGATTAATGTGAACAATTACATTAGTCATCAAAACAAAAATATTATCCAAACACAGATCAACATGATATTATTTATTAATGTAATGTTTAGTTTGCGATAAAGGTTCAATATATGAATTATTCATTCAAATACGTTTTCATCGATACTAAAATAGAACTGTGTTCTTGCTCAAAGCACCACTGAACAGTGTAGCTAGAATGGTTCATAGCTTGAAATATTTACTGCTACTATCTGAGTTGCACATGCACAGGGTGGTTTTATTACCATTGATTGAGGCTTAGGGTCTATTTAGGGGATTTGCGCCATGGGGGTAAGTCGGGCCCACCTCAATTTTGGTATTATAACTGTATATTTGCCAACATTTGATACTTGACTTTGTTAATTCTATCAATTATAATCATCGCTCATTTCATATGCACAGCGCAGTAACATGCACCGCTGCGCTTGCGACTGGCACAAATCGCGCTGTCTTTTCGACCTCAAAAGTTTGCCAAGACGCGCTGTTTATAAAACATAAATACGCGCAAGATGATTATAATTGAATGAATTAATTTAATCAAGTACCAATGTTTGCAGCAATACTGATATAATAGCAACATATATATATATATATATATATATATATATATATATATATATATATATATATATATATATATATATATATATATATATATATATATATATATATATATGCAAGACAAAATAATATGATTTACTTATGATTACCGTCGTGATTGTGGTTTGCATGTGTATATATATATATATATATATATATATATATATATATATATATATATATATACATCCAAACCACAATCACGACGGTAATCATCAGTACATCATATTATTTTGTCTTGCATGCTGTTTAATGTCTTACGTATACTAGAAGTTTCCATAGAATCAAGCGTGCACTTATACAAGTCATTCCACAAATAATCTATTTGTTAATCTAGAAATGCGCAAAGGTTTAAAAACGGGATTATGCAAACGTAACTTTTCCACTGGAGCTGTGCTTTTCTGTTTAATTCCTCTTATCTGCCAGAGCAGTCTATTCAGAAAAGGTGGGAAACTGCAGGGATCCAGGCTTGGGAGGCCTGATTGCTGATAAAAGACGAATGCACAGTGTCACAGGGCTAAGTGTAATCAGTGAAGCCTATGCAGGGGTGTCATTAGGCCGAGTCAAAGGATCAAAGGGCCCTGGAGATTACCACTAGGCTTGCAAAATAGACTGATATGTTTTGAGTATATTTCCACAGACTAGAATTTCTTTGGATGTTCAAACTATTTCTTCTAAAGATTGTTTTCTTAGAACAGTTTGTTTAATAAAAAAAAAAAATTGTTTTAATTTTTGTCATGGAATATAATCAGTTACACAATGAACAAATACAACAATTGAACTGCAATCATCCATGATCGGTGCTATTGCAATGTTAAGGCATCAGCCATAAAAGCGACATAGAACATGTTCCTCCACATAGTGGATTATTGGGTGCCAAAATAATTTGAATAGCTGACATCTTCAATGCCGCAATAGTGGCCTGTCGTATTCACGTGACACACACTGTACAAACGCAAAAGGGCCTGTAATTCTGAAATGGATTACTTGGTTTCTTGACAATACATTGCATATCATTATTGATAATTACATTAAATGTTTCAGATTGCCAAACTATCAAAGATTGGCGGAACTAACATCAGGGATGCCACACGGAGAGTCATGCAAAGGTATACATTAGTGAGCATATATTAGTGAGCCTTGTGTATGCGTTTCTTGATGTTGCTCTCTTTAAAATGTATTATTTAATACTATACAGTTGTTCTAATTACATGGTTAGTTTGCTGATAGTTACGTTAACACAGCAGTGTTGGTGCCAGATTTAAGGTAATATACTGTAATATAATTTAATAAATTGTTTCTTTTGAATCAGTAATTTTTTTACATATAATATTAATAGATCCTTGATAAGTAGACAACAATCAATATTCAAGCACCAGGAAAATGTCAATGGACAGATATGTTATAACTGTTCAATAAAACAATGTTAGCACAGTCAAATACTAATTGTTGAAATGAGATACGTCTACCGTTGATGTTGAAACCTAAATGAATATTTGTTTCTTTTCATGATCTGGTAGACTTCTCACGAATGACGTGATGTCACTCATGAATATGAACGGACATCATGGGAAGACTCCTTTCGCGGGGACTGAGATGATGAAAGTAATCAAAGGTGATTATATTTGTCCTTGCTAATGAAAGCATTATTTTTCACTCCACTGAACCAAAACATTACAATTTTGTCTTAAGAAGAATGTTAAAGCAATTAATGCAATAAGATGTACATGTTATGGGTCCAATAAATGTGACTTAATGAAAACGTGGAATGAGGAGTACTAATGTTTTTCCTGAATTAATGGAACATACAGAATGGTGAATCAAAGCATAATTTATTTATTTCTAATCGATCCAAATAATGTTCCCCCCAAAACCACATTGTTTAATTAAAACTGGATAAAGTATAATTTGTCCATAATTAAAGGGCGCTATTTTCAAATGTACGGTGTTTCAGTCATGTTATGAATATCATGTTTCAGCGAGTGTCCTGAAAAAGCATGGAGGGACGGAAACGGTGGTCACGGCAGCTGTGGGGGGATGCCTCAAATATGCACCAGATCGAGCGGGAGGAAGTGGCCGAAAGGCACGAAAATAGAGTATTTTAGTTGCATCAAAATGTATCTATGTGCAATAAAACGATGCGACTTATACCACGACATAATGCATATCTGTTTTAATTATATAGATATACTGATGATATTAAGGGAAGACGCCACTTGATAAGTTTAATTTATTTTAACAGTAAAATGTTACAACCTACGTTTCTTCACGAAATAACAGTATAAATGCTAACAATTGTCTTAAGAGTTCATAAGTGTACGTGTTATTCCTCAAGCAGTATAGTGTCAACATTTGGGAGTGGTGTCTCCGGGGGCCCCTTCAGTTCATTGAAATCCCCCAAATCGGTATATGACATCGAAACAACGTCGACACCCGACGTCGATACAATCTTCATATACAACGTGTTTGCAACGTTGTTTCGACGTCGATATGTGGCGTAAAAACAACGTCGTTACTCGACGTCGGCAAAATGTTGACAACTGACGTCGATCCAACTTCCATACGCAACGTGTCTTCGACGTTGTTTCGACGCCAATATATGACGCCGAAACAACGTCGTTACTCGACGTTGAAAAAACGTTGACAAATGACGTCGATACAACTTTCATAGTCACCGTGTTTTCAACGTTGTTTCGACGTCGATATATGACGCCGAAACAACGTCGTTACTCGACGTTGAAAAAACGTTGACAAATGACGTCGATACAAGTTTCATAGTCACCGTGTTTTCGACGTTGTTTCGACGTCGATATATGACGCCGAAACAACGTCGTTACTCGACGTTGAAAAAACGTTGACAAATGACGTCGATACAACTTTCATATTCACCGTGTTTTCGACGTTGTTTCGACGTCGAAATATGACATCTAAACAACGTCGTTACTCGACGTCGAAAAAACGTTGACAAACGACGTCGATACAACTTTCACAGTAACCCTGATTTCGACGTTGTATCGACGTGGGCACCGACGTCGAAACAACATCGGTGCAATGTCATTTTGCCCGCTGGGTGGTAGCGTCAAGGACATGCTCAACGTCTGACAACAGTCTCAAGTCTCGATGAGGCGTAATCGCCAGGTATCCGGCTGAGCGTGCAAGACTGTGTTGCGCCTGCGATTCATTTCGCATCGGCGGTTTGCGTTTGGCGTGTCTTACAGCCATTGTTCCATCTCTCGTTGTTCGCTGACATTTTTCAACACATGTCGCAGGGTTGCCCGGGGCGTACTCTAACTTGAGTCACCCTGTACTGCATGAAGTGGGCGTCTTAAGTTTAAGTCAGCTTCAGTCATTTCTTCCGACATGACGTCACGAAACAATGCGGGGAAGAGATCGGTCACTAACAACTGTTGTAACGAACCTGGACTCGTAGATTCGACCTCAAACGTTGTACATTTCCGTGTGGTCGAGTTTTGCGTTGGTCGCTGTCGAGTAACATAATGGGATGTGTATAGGGGCCTATCCGACAGTCGGTCCACGTCGTGTGTGTGTGTCTGACGAGATATGACAACATCAATCAATCTCATAGTATAAGTATACAATGTAATCTGTCATTACATTGCGGCATTATCTTTGACATTTTATTCAATATCAAACCTGTTAAATTCTATTCAAACCAGTTCAGTTCAGCGTGACGAGCAGTGCGCTGGAGGAGCAGTATTGCATACAAAGCATGCCGTTTATGTTACTTCCTCAATATTTGAGTTTTCCGATATATTCCTAAACGAATTGTTGTGCTGTTAGACTATTAGCTAAACCATAGAATTCCGTGAGCTTATGCCAGTCCGTGAGCTTATGCCAGTTTCGTTTTCCATGAAGGTTAGCAGAGTGATCGTTTCGTACTCTTGAAAAGAGGCGACAACCCGGTTGAGCCGTCAGAGCATATATATATATATATATATATATATATATATATATATATATATATATATATATAACATATTATTTTATCGTCAGCACTATCAGCGCCTTCATCAGATCAAACGACATGTGCTTTATTCATTATAAAATGGAAATGACCAGCGAACGGACATAACAGTATGTATAACCCAAGAATATCGTTAAATACTTAACAGAAACGTAAACATAACATACGATATCACACATAATATCTTAATATAAATACATCAGTTACATAAAACAATACATTCCGCTACACCATAACTACCACGCGATCTCGTCTGCCACTTGCACTCATTTTCAACACGGAATAATGCGATGATATTCGCACTATACAATATTATATAGATTTATTGTGTAAACGGATAGCTGAGAGCACACGTGGATGCCGAAAGCTCAGTTGCACTTTCAAACCAACACGATAACGTAAAGTGCATGTATGCAATCAAGCGTATCTGCGTTTATTTCCCTGGTCATTCGACGTTCCACCGTAGCAAGGAAAGAAATAGGATTCATGCCCACAAACGGGCTGGCTTTTGCGACAATTATTGTCAAGGATGTGGACCGAGCCAAGACTATTCCCAGCGCTCGCAGTCATAAACCTTCGTTACTATAAACGTCTTCGTTTTTCAGTTTTCATTAGATTGCTTGATTCACAGGGATGCGTCAGGTATCCCGCGAAAATAGAACACACAATATTTTGTCACAACTGTCATTAACGATATTGGGAATTGGTCGATATATTTTGTAAGTAATCCTTTCCTAATCATTTTTCAAGCAGTGTGTTTGTCCGATATTGGACACATATGAGGTGCACATTTAAAATGATGCTATATTATGAAAGTAATATGTTCGTGTTTTGTTAGAGCGGCATATGAACATGTTGACGCACGATTTGTTTGTGTTCCATTGATAACTTGGCGTAAGCACATCATTGTTACGTTGCTACACTAATAAAAAAAAAACAGGGATATTCTGAAGAACACTTTACTAAAAGTACCCACATCAGCGCGCGTGCGTTGTTGACGTTGTAATTGTTATTGCCGATTAGCATTGGCCGTTGCAGTTTTCGGCAAAACGGAAATACTATGTGTGCTAAATATGTATGTAAAACAAACATGCTAACATGAAATAATGTTTTACTTACAATAACAACGAACCATGTGTAGCACTCTGTGTTGTGTCGTTAGCGGTGATTCACAAAAAACATGTTAACAGTGTTTTGAAC
>OZ024867.1:1267480-1294980 GCA_964017155.1 Oasisia sp. SBJ-2009
AAGGTGTTGCTCATCGCTGGTACTCATCCCACAGAAACAGTTGTGTGCGGAGAATTCAACACGAAATATGCCGACCCAACCTGCACTGACGCAGTGAACCTGGCCGATCTGCTTGACACCGCTGGCTTTGAGCTACATGTTACAGGCGCGACTCACGAGCGGGGCAATACGCTAGACCTGGTGATTACAGCGAAAGAACAGCATCCCATTTTCAATGCTGTCAAGCCCACGTCGCTAATCACTGACCACTATGCCGTCGAATGCGAACTCCTACAGTCAAAACCAGACCGTCTGAAGCGACCCGTTACGTATCGAAAATACTCAGCGATCAACAACAGCAGTTTCGCAGCGGACTTGGAATCGTTCAATATCAGCGCTGATGAGGAGGACCCTGTTGCTCAACTTGCGGGCTACGATACCTGCGTACGCACCATCGTTGACGCGCACGCCCCTCTTGTGTCGCGGACCATTACCGTTAGACCTATGACTCCGTGGCACACAAATGACCTGACCGAGGAAAAGCGAACCCTCCGTCGTGCCGAACGCCTTTGGCGGAAATCCGGCTTAACTGTGCATCGACAGATTTTCACAGATCGTCGCAATACCTTCAGGACATCGCTCAAGACAGCCCGCTCTGAATACTATAGATCCGAGATCTCGAAAGCTGGCGGTAACATGCGCCTCATCTATAATATCGCAGATTCACTCCTTGGCCGATAGGTGAATATACCTCTACCAGAAGTGGCAGACGAATCACACTCGGCACTCGCTTCCAGGTTCCAGCGAAGTTTCAAAGAAAAGATAGAGTCGCTGTGCCATAATCGATCTCTGCTACCAGCCGATGACATGCCAAGAGTTGTGAGTACGCGTTTCGATGTGTTTGAACCTGCGTCACTCTCGGATGTGAACAAAATAGCACTCGCATCTGCCACAAAATCGTGTGAACTAGACCCACTGCCGACATCACTAGTGAAACACCACATCGATGCTCTTTCTCCTTTGTTGGCCCGGATCATCAACGCCTCGCTATCATCAACCGTATTTTCCGGCACCCATGAAACACGCTGTCATTGTACCAGCTGTGAGGAAGGGCGGATCTGACGCCAGCGTGCTAACGAATTACCGGCCAATATCTAACATCACATTTGTGGCGAAGATAACTGAACGTTTCGTTGCACAACAGTTACAACACTTTATGGAGGAGAACCGAATCTACGGCATATATCAAAGTGCATATCGTGCGCATCATAGTGCGGAAACTGCACTCGTCCGCATACACAACGACATCGCCCAATCGATTGACAGTCGCCGGAGTGTGCTCCTCGTGCTACTCGATCTAAGTGCAGTCTTCGACACCATAAATCACAACACACTGCTGCGACGTTTGTCTGGATACGGACTATCTGGAGACGTCCTCGCCTGGCTGACATCTTACCTGTGTAATCGAACATGTGTCGTACGCGTAAAGAGTGGCGTGTCGGAAGTAGAGACCATAACCACAGGAGTGCCACAAGGGACTGTCCTTGGACCACTGCTATTCAATGCATACATCGCACCACTGACGACACTTCTACAGAAGCACAACATTCACCATCACCTATACGCAGACGACACACAACTCTACATCACTTTCCCACCAACCGACCACACACAAGCCCTCGCGCGTATGGAAGCCTGCGTACAAGATGCGAAAGCATGGCTCTGTGACAATGGACTTGTGATGAATGACAACAAATCTCAAGCCACTCTCATCCGTTCGTCAAGTCTACGTACGCCTACATCGTTAACCCGCGTCAGCATGTGTGGCCAGCTCGTTGACACTTCCCCAGTTATACGGGACCTAGGATTTACAATGGACAGTAACCTAACCATGACGTCACAAGTTGCCAGCGTTTGTCGTTCTGCCTACTACCATCTGTCGCGAATTGCAAAAATACGAGACTCGGTTAGCACCACTGTATGTAAGAGTCTCATACACGGACTGATGACATCGCGTATCGACTGTGGCAATGCGATACTATTCGGCATCAGCGATCGTCACCTGCACCGTCTTGAAATGGTCCAGCGGTCTGCAGCTCGAGTTGTTATGCAAATCCGGCGGGGTGACCGGCAGTCCATGACGACAATAGTGCGGCAATTACACTAGCTGCCTGTTAGAAAGCGGATCGAATGCAAGCTACTAGTACTCGTGCACAGGGCTTTATACGACGGCACGCCAGAGTATCTCGCGGCACTACTACTCCAGCACGCGCCTCGCCGATCGCTGCGCTCTGCAGGCGGGTTACACCTCGAAGTGCCAAAAGTGAACTTTGAACGTTTCGGCTGGCGTGCATTTGCCTGTGCAGGACCCACTCTGTGGAACAAACTCCCTAGGAATATGCGCGAAACGGCAATCTAGTACAATTTAAGAAAGAATTAAAAACATTTTTATTTTCCACATAACCAGTTTTACACAACGAACATTATATTTTAGCTTAACTATACTTATTTATTTATTTACCTATTTACATGTGTGCATACACCCGTGAACATTATAGTTTAGCTTAACTATTTTTATTAATTTGTTTACCTATTTACATGTTACACACCCGTGAACGGTACACACGTCCCGGATTTGATGGTGTCAAAATAAAGTGTTATTAATTATTATTATTATATATGCAAGCCTCAGATGTGTCATCCTTGGTTTGTTGAAAGAATCGGATGTGTCATCCTTGGTTTGATGAAAGTATCGGATGTGTCATCCTTGGTTTGTTGAAAGAATCGGATGTGTCATCCTTGGTTTGTTGAAAGAATCGGATGTGTCATCCTTGGTTTGATGAAAGTATCGGATGTGTCATCCTTGGTTTGTTGAAAGAATCGGATGTGTCATCCTTGGTTTGATGAAAGTATCGGATGTGTCATCCTTGGATTGTTGTAAGTATCGGATGTGTCATCCTTGGTTTGATGAAAGAATCGGATGTGTCATCCTTGGTTTGTTGAAAGAATCGGATGTGTCATCCTAGGTTTGATGAAAGTATCGGATGTGTCATCCTTGGATTGTTGTAAGTATCGGATGTGTCATCCTTGGTTTGATGAAAGAATCGGATGTGTCATCCTTGGTTTGATGAAAGAATCGGATGTGTCATCCTTGGTTTGATGAAAGTATCGGATGTGTCATCCTTGGATTGTTGTAAGTATCGGATGTGTCATCCTTGGTTTGATGAAAGAATCGGATGTGTCATCCTTGGTTTGATGAAAGTATCGGATGTGTCATCCTTGGTTTGATGAAAGTATCGGATGTGTCATCCTTGGCTTGTTGAAAGTCTCAGATGTGTCATCCTTGGTTTGATGAAAGTATCGGATGTGTCATCCTTGGATTTTTGAAAGTCTCGGATGTGTCATCCTTGGTTTGTTGAAATTTCGGATATGTCATCATTGGTTTATTGAAAGTATCGTATGTGTCATCCTTGGTTTATTGAAAGTATCGGATGTGTCATCCTTGGTTTGTTGATAGTATCGGATGTGTCATCCTTGGTTTGTTGGTGACAGAGAGTCCATATCACATTGCCGCTAGGATCTGACGTGTCCAGGACAGATGACTGGAGATCAGTAACGCACACAGGACCACTTGTAGCTGCAAAACACGACCACGTCCAGGTAGATATCTGGATCATTTGGGTAACCGGACCATATTTAGGTATGCATCAGACCCATTTATAATTAGATAACACTTCCATTTGATGCTAGATAACAGCAACATTCAACAGGAAGATCGTAGAACGCTGGCGCAGGGGTAGAGCATCGGACTATCGACCACAAGAACCCGGGTTGGAATCCAGTGCTGCGGTGTTAAAAACGTGGGCAAGTTTTGTTCATTCTACATTGATCCAGTTCACTCAGCTGTATAAATGAGTACATGGCTATATATAATGACGGATGTATACGAACAGCCTTCGCTCATTAATTATAACAAATGGCTGGAAGCTTCCCAGAGAAACCGAAATGGTGTCTGAGCGAACAGGTATGTCAGGGAAGTAAAGCGTTTTGAACGGCCCTGAGGACTGGATACTGCGCTATTTAAAACTTGCCTTTACTATGTTTAAACATATAAAAGCAACATTACTAACAAAAAGAACAAGAACAATTTTGGTTAAATAATAGGACCAGGACCTACCATGACAGGTAATTGTAACTGCCAATACCAGTAAAAGTTACAGGGGAACATCTGTTCACTAGACTAATTATAGTTCTAAGTCTAAGGCCTTTGATTAATAATTCGCTCTGACATAAATGGTAGTTCCCTCTGCTATGATAGCCTATATGCTAACATTCATCCCCACAACTGTATGCAGAGACCCGTCCACCCCTCATTTGGACGGCTAAAAACTGTTGTGGAAGGGTAGAAATATGGGCGGACAGGTACAACATTAATATGTAAACAAAAGGTCTCAAAAAATATATATTGTCAGATATGCCTTAGAAATGTGTGTAAATGGTGTTACGTGTGTGTTTGTAGTCCAGTTCAGGTCATCAGACATATTTTAATGTTTGTAAACCGGCTTAATATTTAAAATCCATGTGTCCACTAACATAATTTATGTTTGGTCCTGCATTCAGCCCTGGCCACCCATTTCACCAGTCCACCCTCTTATACGCTGTCACCTAGTCTCCATTCCTCTAAATTATGTACACTAAGGGTCACCATTCACTTCATTATGCAGAGTGTCACATCTCCTTCTATTCCCATCTACTATACACTAACTCAGTAACTGTCACCTCTGCTTCCACTACACATTAACCGTCATTTCTACCTCCAATACACACTAACTGTAACTTCTACCGCCACTACACACTGTCACCTCTTACTCCACTACACACTAACTGTCAACTCATCCTCCATTACATAATAACTGTAAACTAATCCTCCACTTCACACTAACTGTCACCTATCCCTCCAATACACACTAACTGTCACCTCTACCTCTACTACACACTAACTGTTACCTCTCCTTCCATTATAAATCAACCGTCACCTATCCCTCCAGTACACACTAACTGTTACTTCTCCCTCCAGTGCACACTATAACTGTTACCTCTCCCTCCATATTATACTAACTGTTACTTCTCCCTCCAGTGTACACTAACTGTTACTTCTCCTTCCAGTGTACACTAACTGTTACTTATCCCTCCAATGTACACTAACTGTTACTTATCCCTCCAGTGTACACTCACCTCTCCCGCCATTATTATTTAGCTGTCACCTCTCCCTCCATTATTCACTCACTGTCAGTGGTCCCTCCATTATAAGTAATTGTTACCTCTGCCTCCAGTATACACTAACTGTTACATCTCCCGCTCTTTCCCTCTCTCTGGTAAGATACTTTCAGACATGTAGAATGGTAGTGATAATTTATACAGTAGCATGAGACACTGTGTGTGGTAAGGACAGCAGAGCTGATATTTCGTTGACACAACTTAGCATATTATATTAGGGAAGACTTGACCTTTGTGATATCTAGGGCTACTACATATGTAGTTGACAGCCATCCCTACACGAGAACAAGACAATGTGATTACGGGACCAGCTTAATATAATATAACCGTGTGACAAATGACATAACCTCGATGCACATGAAATACAAATGGTATCATGTGTTTGTAGTGTGTGTGTGTGTGTGTGTGTGTGTGTGTGTGTGTGTGTGTGTGTGTGTGTGTGTGTGTGTGTGTGTGTGTGTGTGTGTGTGTGTGTGTGTGTGTGTGTGTGTGTGGTTGTGTGTGTGTGGTTGTGTGTGTGTGTGTGTGTGTTTGCGTGTGTTTGAGCGCGCGCACGCAGGCATGTGATAATCAATCATACGTCAATAAATGATCAATACTGCATTTGTATCTGTATTAGTGTGTATCTGTGCATATGTCAGTTCATTAGTATGTGTGTTGTTTGTAGGCGTGGGTCCGTGTGTGTGTGTGTGTGTGTGTGTGTGTGTGTGTGTGTGTGTGTGTGTGTGTGTGTGTGCGTGTGTGTGCGTGTGTGTGTTAATCAAGAATAAATCAATAAATAATGCATATGCCAGTACATTAGTATGTGTGTTGAGTGTAGGCAGTAATGGGATTCTTTATAAGCTGATGTGCATTCAGCAGATACTAGAAAATCCACATAGAACTAAGAGCACACATTCTTTCTATATGGCACCAGGGTTATAAGTGATAAATATAATATTACATTTGTAAAGAAATGTAAACGTAAAAGTATATGAAATAATTAGTTTAATATTATTTCTTAAAATTGCTTACATTAGTTTAACATTTTAGAGGATCTCTTTAAATGCCATTATAGCTAATGTACTAATACTAATACTAATATATATATATATATATATATATATATATATATATATATATATATATATATATATATATGTTATCATAGCCAATGGAAGTTCAGGTATGAGTTTACGTGATATGAAATGCATGTTAGTGTCAATGTGTACACGAGCATACACGAGTTTGTGTATTGCTACAAACACACAGAGAAACTTCACTACTAAGGCCACCCTCAGCCACAAATGATCTGAATAGCAAGGTGACTGTGTTATGACTTATTTCATATATTTTTGACTTCATTCTGAGGTGGCTGTATTACTGAGGTAGCTGTGTTACTGAGGGTGCTGTATTACTGAGGTGGCTGTATTACTGAGGTGGCTGCAGGGCATTATGCAGGTCCAAACTATTGCCAGTCACACAGGCTTTGGTGGACACATGGATGTTAACTGTTAAGGCAATTAACAAACTTAAACACCTGTCTGATGACCTAACACACATACGACACCACTTACATTCAATACTAAGGCATATATGACAATGTACATGGTTTTGGAACACCTTTTGTTGCTCCTTCATTTTTGTTACCCGTCCACCACCCGTCCACCCATATTTCTACATGTCCTCAACGGGTTTACCCGTACAAATGAAATGACAGGTGGACGGGTTTCTGCATAAAATAGTGTGACCGTATTACTGACAAAGGTCAAAATAGCGGTAGTCCGATAGACCGAGGACAACCATAATTTAGGTAGGACACCAAAGTTGGTATCGGGTGGCTGTATTACCGAGGCAGCTATCTTACTGAGGTGGCTGTGTTACAAACGTGACTGCATTACTGAGGCGACGGTATTACTGTGCAGCTGCATTACCTATGTGGCTTTGGTACTGATGTGGTATAATGGAGGAAGCGGTGACAGTTAGTTTATAATGAAGGAAGAGGTGAGAGTTAGTTATAATGGAGGGACCAATGATAGTTAGTGGATAATGCAGGGAGAGGTGACAGTTATTATTTAATAATGGCAGCGTTGATAGTTAGTGTAAAATGGAGCGAGCGGTGACAGTTAGTGTATAATGGAGGGAGAGGTGACAGATAGTGTATAACGGAGGGAGAGGTGACATATAGTGTATAATGGAGGGAGAGGTGACAGTTAGTGTAAACTGGAGGGAGAGGTGACAGATAGTGATAATGGGGAAGAGGTGACAGTTAGTGTATAAAAGAGCGATAAGTTAAATAGCGTCTTATCCAGTCCAGAGCCAAACTGTATTTGATAGCATTACAATTAACTCAATATTATATTATGGTCAACACTGTGAAACATTTCTTTAGATCAGCAATGATGCCCATCGTGCTACGTTTATATATATATATATTGTATTTGAAATCCTTGCTCGCTCCCAATAAAATATATATACGCAATATACATACATACATACATACATATATATATATATACATACATATATATATATATATATATATATATATATATATATATATATATATATATATATATATATATATATATATATATATGTGTGTGTGTGTGTGTGTGTGTGTGTGTGTGTGTGTGTGTACTGGTTGCGGAGGAGCGCGCACCCAACGCGTTGTCCGGTTCAACGCGCGAGCTGATGACGTCAACAACAACTAGTGAATCGCCCAACCGTCTAACGTTGGTCGCTGTTTGTCTTCGTTCGAAACACAGTTAACATGTTTTCTGTGAATAATCGTTAACGACACAAAACAGAGTGGTACACATGGTTCGTTGTTGTTGTAAGTAAGACTTTATTTTATGTTAGCATATTTGTTTTACAAATTATTTACGTATTGCCGAAAACGGCAACGGTCAATGCTACTCGGTAGTAACAATCACAAAGTCCGCGGCATGGACCACGTCAACAGCAGATCTTGAAGAACAATTCCAGTAAAGACTGAACACCAACGTTCTACGCCACTGGTGTGGTTCATTAGAATATGCCGTTGGATTTTTTTATTTTAATTAGTGTAGCAACGTATATAGTTACACAATCATATGCTTATGCCAAGTTGTGAATGAACCATACACAAATTTTGCGTCAAAATGTGTATATGCCGCTCAACCAAAATACGAATATTATTACTTTCATACCATAGCATCTTTATAAATGTGTATCTCATATGTGTCTAATACCGGACAAACAAATTGCTTGAAAAATAATTAGGAAAGGATTACTTAAAAAATGTATCGACCAATGTTTAATGATAACTGCGACAAAAAAACTGTGCGTTATATTTTCGCGGTATACCTGACGCAACGCTGCGAATCAGGCGTCCTACTGAAAACTGAAAAAACCAAGGCGATTATAGTGACGAAGGTGACGATGGAGATGCACATAATTATCACTGTCTTGTTTTATGACTGCGTGCGATGGGGAGGGAATAACCTTGGATTGACCTACATCCTTGACAATAATTGTCGCAAAAGCTAGTAGGCGAGCGGCAAAACCACCAAACTGACCGATTTAAATGCCCCCCCCCCCCTACACACACCTGAATGTTATGCCATTAGAAAGCCCTGTATCTCCCCGTCATAATTAGGCCTGTCGTAGAGTTGCCAAGTGGTGCAGTTAGCGGTAATTCAAGGTTAAACAAGGTCACCGTCAAACGTTTAATTTTAGAAACTGCGCGCTTCAGAAAACGTCTTGATGTTTAATTGCCCGTATAGCTACTTTATTTCATGAGACAATGGTCAAGCGATACATTTTTAAAAAGCACATTATCTCTGCTTCAAAACGGTACAAAGAATTTTGCTGTATCTAGGAAACATAAAACTGACAACACGCTCGAACAAGGTCACCCACAAAATGTCAGATATTACAAAGTTGACAATGCAGCGAACATCATAAAGTAATAATGGTTGCGCATCTACTTCAAGATTATGGAGATGTCATAAACTGTGTGAAAGACCAATTTCACCCCGTCATAACGCGGTATGACATGACGCTGCGCGATGAAGCAGTGTGTGTGGAGCGGCGTTCAAAAGGAGTCACCGTAAATCTATGATTGTTGGAAATTGCGCCATCACGCAAGCTGGTGTATGTCATTGTGTCATTCTGTGACTTTTTGTATATATATTTTAAATAATTGTGTTTTTTCCACTTATATTGACCCAAAAGGACTGAAAAAACTGTTTCCATTTTTCCGTCCACTTTTTCGTGGGGAAATTAAAGATGGCCGCCACCGGTCACCAAAAGTCTTATAATCACTATATCTTTGGCATTAAACGGTATAGAAACTTGAACTCGGAATCGTTTTATATGTTTTGAAGTATGAGGAATCCAATGCAACTATTATTATTATTAAAAAAAAGTAAAATAAAGCTATGCCAACCGAAAATGCGTTAACATGACCGTAATATATGTATATTATACGCAGTTATGTAGCAAATATATGTCCAGTAACTTTTCATATAGATTTTAAATGATTATGTTGTTTTAACTTATATTGACGGAAAAGGACTGCAAAAACTGTTTCCATTTTTTCCGTCCACTTTTTCGTGGGAAAATTCAAGATGGCCGCCACCGGTCACCAAAAGTCTTAAAGCGCTATATCTTTGGCAATAAACGGTATAGAAACTTGAACTCGGAATCGTATTATATGTTTTGAAGTATGATGAATCCAATGCAACCATTATTTTTATGAAAATTAAATGAAGTTGTACCAGCAATATAGGTGTTAAAATAGCCATTAAACATTAGATCCAACATTCGTCTGCAAGATGACTCTCCTCTTCACTCTGGCCCTCTTTGTCCAGAATGTTGATCACATCGTCGGAAATTTCAGGAACATCTTGATGTATGTATGTTTGAGCTTTCCCTGTGTTCCGTGTCCATTGATGTCTGCTCCAATAAGTGCATGAAACCCCGGTAGAGCTGCTTGTCTTGTTAGGACCTAGGGCTGTCGGTACGCATTTCTGCAACGTAGGTTCTGCCATGCATTCACTAACAGGATATGACTCAGATTTCTCCTTGTTTGGAATTGGGAAGAAAACAGTTTTCAACGTTGTGATGCAAAAGGGGTACCTATACCATTTTATGGCTCAGAGAAGAATGCTCACTCCAACCTCAACCGTTTATGATTAAAGCTGGTCAACAAGAAAAACACGTCGTTGGCGAAACTTCCCCCATGTAAAGCAAGTTTTGAGGAACTTACAAAGCGGCCTCGGTGGCAAACGAAGGTGTGGATGTCGTCACATGTGACCAAGCCAAACATTTGGTCCCCACTGGAGCATGGGTGGGAAAGAAAAAGTGGAAACCTTTTTCCTGTCCAAAGGCGTCAGAGCTCCTGGAAGGTCTCATCTGCTCATGCACAAGTATAATTCGCTGCACAAACAACTGTGCATGCAGTCAGAACAGTTTGTGTTGCACAGAGCTATGCACATGTCATGGCAATGGACGTTTTTAAAATCCACATACAGTTAGCGACCTAGACATTCTACGTGATGATGACGAGGATGACAGTGCATTATAGGTGGGTAGAATGTTTGTAGTTGCCGCACCAAATCGACTTTCAAATATACAATCCTTCGTAATGAATAAATAATTTGCCAAACAATAAAGCCAAAAAGCTCGCTTTACAGTCACATTATGATGTTGCGTTGAGTACATTTCAATTGTATAATGATTATTGTCGGGTGCAATTTTGAATATTGACAAATCGATGATGACATTGTTTGTCCACCAGTACATGTATACTTCTGTGTGTAGTTCCGCAGTTTTTCACAGAGTTGTCGTCATCATATCTATCAAACACTTCCACAACCGTGTCAGCTTTTTAAAATCCTATCAGACGTTGTTTGAAGTGTGACAAGGCTAATGCATCAAATGAATTGAATTTGTACCCCCCATCATTTGAATAACAGCCATGGCATCCCTAATATACACCCCGGTTGAAGTGGTGCTTTCCGGAAGTTCAGACACTCTCTCAACTTGAGCTTCCAGTTGATGACCCAGTTCCGCTTTGTTAGTTTTCCGCATTGTACCATCAGCATGAACAATGGCCGAGAACGGTGGCCATAGAAACGTCATCTCTGCACCCCGCCAACGACAGGGCTCTGCGGAACACAATCTCCGGACTAATAGCTGCTGTCACAACACCTCCCTTGCCACACTAGAACTTGTTATGTGTTGCCATGTCAGCAAATGTTTTCATCCCTGACTTTTTGTTGGGGATGTAGAAGCTGCATGATTAACCTGATTCAAGTGTGCCATGCACAAATCTCTGTAACCCTTTCTCTCCACCACACACAGTGTTCAGGAGCGAATGTTGTTCATCCTGTGTAGCCCAGTAGATAGGTTGATGAGTACATCTGGGTGAGATTCAGGCTCCCTCAATGTTTGGCATGTCACAGTGCTGCGACCAGTGGAGAAGCCAGACACCTCCAGAAGTTCTCTCAATGTATGAAGTTGGCATTCCATACAAAGAGTCATACAATGCGTAATTCAAACTGCCGAGGGAGGGCAGCAGAACATGGAGGAACACGCTGGGAACTATGTGCACTCAGGTCTTCATCGGCCAAAACGCGTCGCTTTTTTGGTGATAACACTGATGGTCAGGTAGACACACCTGAGGGTAAGAATTTGTTTCATGCGAGCGACAGCAATGACAGTGTACCAGAGACAACCTACGATAGATGATAGCACATACCTCACCGAGGCACAGCATCCGGAGAGTTACCTATCATCATTATCGATGGCATGGCTTTTGTGCATGAATGTTGTGTTCACAAAGGTCACATTGATAACTGTCAAGGCCTTTCAGCATTTTTTATTCGCGCAATTAACAGCAAACCCTTCGGCTACTGCGCAGCATATTTACTCTTTGATTACTACAGCACCAATTCGTTGAAAGATCATACGAGGTAACAAAGAACAGCTGGCATATCTTCTGACCCTGGCAATAAGGTCGACGATGACACACCCACCCAGATCTAAAGTCATTCCTGAATAGAAAGGATACAAAGGCGTGCAGATACATTGATAATACTGTATGCAGTTGTAGCACTGGGTGATCTAGGTATCATTGCACACATTTATTTCAGTGATACAGATGTACTTTTGTTGCGCGGAGTTCCATACCTCAGTGCAGAGAGCGTTGTGATGATGGGTACAGGAGCTAAGTGACGCCATATCAAACTCAAGCCTATCTACGATGCCCTGCGTCCTAACAATACAAGCAGCTCTACCAGGATTTCATACACTTATTGGAGCAGACATCAATGAACACAGAACACAGGGAAAGCGAAAACCTACATACTTCAAGATGTTCCTGAAAGTTTCCGACGATGTGAGCAGCGCCCTTGGTGGCTTTGAGGTTGGAATGTATCCGTCAGATCTGGTGCTATGTGGCTATGAACAGGTCCTGTTTCCTACCCTACTTCCTACCTGATGCAGGTAAGATGGCACAAGTGCAAACAACTGTGCAAGTGTGAAACAGCTGAATATACATGCACCAACATTCTGGACAAAGAGGGCTAGAGTGAAGAGGAGAGTCATCTTGCAGACGAATTTTGGATCAAACGTTTAATGGTTATTTTAAAATCTATAATGCTGGTATAACTTCAAACACAAGCAGCTCTACCAGGGTTTCATGCACTTATTGGAGCAGACATCAATGGACACGGAACACAGGGAAAGCTCAAACATACATACTTCAAGATGTTCCTGAAAGTTTCCGACGATGTGATCAACATTCTGGACAAAGAGGGCCAGAGTGAAGAGGAGAGTCATCTTGCAGACGAATTTTGGATCTAATGTTTAATGGCTATTTTAACACCTACATTGCTGGTACAACTTCATTTAATTTTCATAAAAATAATGGTTGCATTGGATTCATCATACTTCAAAACATATAATACGATTCCGAGTTCAAGTTTCTATACCGTTTATTGCCAAAGATATAGCGATTATAAGACTTTTGGTGACCGGTGGCGGCCACCTTGAATTTTCCCACGAAAAAGTGGACGGAAAAAATGGAAACAGTTTTTTCAGTCCTTTTGGGTCAATATAAGTGAAAACACACCATCATTTAAAATCTATATGAAAAGTTACTGGACATATATTTGCTACATAACTGCGTATAATATATATATATTATATATATATATATATATATATATATATATATATATATATATATATATATATATATATATATATTACGGTCATTTTAACGCATTTTTGGCTGGTATAGCTTTATTTTACTATTTTTCATAACATTAATAGTTGCATTGGATTCCTCATACTTCAAAACATATAAAACGACTCCAAGTTCAAGTTTCTATACCGTTTAATGCAAAAGATATAGCGATTATAAGACTTTTGGTGACCGGTGGCGGCCATCTTGAATTTCCCCACGAAAAAGTGGACGGAAAAATGGAAACATTTTTTTTTCAGTCCTTCTGGGTCAATATAAGTGGAAAAAAACACAATTATTTAAAATCTATATAAAAAAGTCACAGAATGACACAATGATATACACTAGCTTGCGTGATGGCGCAATTTCCAACAATCATAGATTTAATTTACGGTGACTCCTTTTGAACACCGCTCCACACACACACTGCTTCATCTCGCAGCGTCATGTCATACCGCATTATGACGGGGTGAAATTGGTCTTTCACACAGTATATGACATCTCCATAATCTTGAAGTAGATGCGCAACCAGTATAACTTTATGATGTTCGCTGCATTGTCAACTTTGTAATATCTGAAATTTTGTGGGTGACCTTGTTCGAGCGTGTCGTCAGTTTTATGTTTCCATGATACAGCAAAATTCTTTATACTGTTTTGAAGCAGAGATAATGTGCTTTTTAAAAATGTATCGCTTGACCATTTTCTTATGAAATAAAGTAGCTATACAGCCAATTAAATATCAAGACGTTTTCTGAAGCGCGCAATTTCTAAAATTGAACGTTTGACGGTGACCTTGTTTAACCTTGAATTACCGCTAACTGCACCACTTGGCAACTCTACGACAGGCTTAGTTATGACGGGGAGATGCAGGGCTTTCCAATTTCTAACATTCAGGTGTGTGTAGGGGGGGGGGGCATTTAGACTCCTAAAATAACGCACTTTTTGCGGATTTGCCGCTCGCCTATAGCTCGTGTTTGGGCATGAATCCTGTGTCTTTCCTTGCTACGGTGGAACGTCGAATGACCAGGGAAACAAATACAGTCACGCTTGATTGAACACATGCACTCGACATTGTCGTGTTGGTTCCAAAAGTTCCATTGAACATTCGGCATCGATTTGTGCTCTCTGCTATCCGTTTACACAATACATCTATATCATCTATAGTGTGAATATCATCGCCTTAATCCGGGTTGCAAATGATTGCAGGTGGCAGACGAAATGGCGTGGTAGTTGCGCTGGTGCGGAGTGTATTGGTTTATGTAACTGAGGCATGTATGTGAAGATTTTATGTGTGATATTGTATGTTATGTTTATGTTACTGTTAAGTATTTAATGATATTCTTACCAAGTGTGTTTCTGCTGTGCCTGGGGTTATACATAATGTTATGTCCGTTGGCTGATCATTTCCATTTATAATGAATACAGCATATTTCGTTCCATCTGATGAAGGCCTGTGGCCTAGTGTTGACGCTAAAATAATATGTAATATATATATATATATATATATATATATATATATATATATATATATATATATTATATTCGCTGACGGCTCAACTGTGTTGTCGCCTCTTGTCACACGTACGAAACCATAATTTTGCTATCCTTCATGGAAAACGAAACTGGTGTAATTCTATGTTTTAGCTAATAATCTAACCGCAAAGAAGTTCGCTTAGGAATATAATGGGAAAACTCCATGTTGCGGAGGCAACATGAATGGCATGTTTGTATGCAATACTGCACTCCAGTGTGCTGCTCATCACACTGAACTGGTTTGAATTGGATTTAACTGGTTTGAATTGAATCAAATGTCCATGATAATGCCGCGATGTGCTGACAGATGACCTTGTACACTTATAATGTGAGATTGACTAATGTTGTCATCTGCCGGCAGACACTCAATCGACGTGGACCGAATCTCGTGTAGGCCCCTATACACACTCCATTACATTACTCGGCAGCGACCAACGCAACACTCGACCTCATGAAAATATACGGTTGAGACTACCGAAAACTACTCCAGTAGCAAATGTTGTGTCTTTGGTCTATACAATCAGTGGTGTGTATTTAATAGGAATATAAATAGAGTATTCAAATGGAGCTCGGCTTGCGCTTTCTTGCGATAGTTGTGTTTTTATGGTGGTATGACAATTTATATGAGTGTGTGCCTACGAAACACACAAAACATCCCATTTTGGCTTGTCCTCACCAACGGGTAGTATTAAAATAATAATTAGTAATTGTTATATTCAACAACGTTTAGGGCAGTTTAAAAACGAATGTGTTTCTGCTGCAAGTCTAACCCACAATTTGTAAAACGAAAGAAAAGTTTGCATTTAGCAATGCATGCATGTCAAACAAATGTGATATTGTACTAGTGAAATTTCCTTCACAATGAGAGATTACTATCGTGTAATACCACTGAGGCTTAGTTATTTTTTTATTCAAAATTAAGCTATTACTTGAAGCTATTTTAATGCAGAAACCTGCAAAACAAAATGGTAGCTAGCTAATGGTGTATCATTCTTGCACAAAGGACAAATAACACTTTATAGCAACCATTTATTGATATCGTAAGATACACACATACATATGTAACAATTTAAAGGGAATGCTGTTATTAACCCAAATAGAATCAAATCAACGACACGCGAATGGAATTTATAACAGAAACGTTTCAACACACTCACACACATACAACATACTACTACGTGTCAGGGGCCGGTGGAATAAATAACGTAGAATGCACATGACTGTGTTTTCTGAGTATTTATAATTTCATTGTAGCGTGTAATATCTCTTGGGTATCTTCTTGTTGTCTTTAGTTAGTGGAATACTATTGTACTTGTGTTATTGAAACGTTCAGTTAAACAGTTAAAAAGCCGCGTAAGTCAACAAGCAATTAATAAGACAGTTGACTTGACCCCGGAAGCTAGAAAGAGAAGAAAACATAACATTCCAGGGAAAGATGCGAATACTCCGAGCGAAGAAATCACCGTAGTTGGAAATCAACGCCTATACAAAGATGCTACCATAAAGAACGACACTTGTATATGAGATACTATTTCAAAGTTCATGTTCACTTCAAAGACGATTTCTTGGAATGCATGGAAGCCTTCATACCGCACTCAATACGAGAAACTTGCCATTCTTAAAACACACTATCGCAAAAACCTAATGCACATTGCAAGTAGATTTCACCGAGACCTACATGTGCCATTTTCTGGAGGAAATAAGCAGCGTGTACTACTCTAAGGTCCAAGTGAAAGTTTTCCTGCGGTGATACATTACAAGGGAGTTAACGGTGTACTTGAAACACAAGAGGCTTGCGGTGCTGCCAGATGAAATGGCGCCGTGTTGCATCTTAAAGGTCATCGTTGGTTGGATGAAGCAAGTCGGTATAGGAACAGCACAATCGTGAATTTGATGTCAATTGTGCGACATATCTGCGTCATGGCAGTACTTTGAAACCGCGCAAGATAATATGGTAAAGAACCGCACGATGGGAGATATGGGGCTGTACAACGAGCAGCTGATACCATTTTCGCAATGTATTGGTTTGTTGCAGCAGGACCACGTCCTGGTGATCTATGTAATAACATAATTATAATAAATACAGTATTTATCTACGCCATATATCTAGCGATAAAACCATTCAGAGGCGCATTACACTTTACATGAATATACAGATTACCTAAAAATGACACGTAGTTGTAAAATAAATAGATCAGTAAAAAACAAAAATGTTCAATATAAATAAATACTATTGATATATATAATACTCATACTGATAAATAATTGTTAATTATATTACAACGTAAACATATATTAAAATAGTTTATAAATAATATATATATATATATATATATTAAAAATAGTAGATATTTAAACTAAATAATACCTAATTATATTAAAATAAAAAATAAATAAATAATAAAATAGTTGATAAATAGTACATATTAAAAATGTTCGGATATTAAAATATTGTTCTTTTAAAGTGAACATGCTCTTTTAAACAGAAGTGTCTTCAGTTGCTTCTTGAAAGAACTGAGGGAGTCTGTGGAACGCATAGCAAGCAGCAGATCCAGAGCCGTGGAGCAGCACTCGAAAATGCCTTTTCTCCCTGCGTACGCAGTCTGCATCGAGGATGCAGCTAGTCCATGAAGGCTTCGAAACGTCAAAAGTAACAGTTTATACTCGATCCGCTGCGTGATCGGAAGCCAGTGAAGGTTGATTAAAACAGCAGTGGTGTGGTCGTGTTTTTTCGTTTCGGTTATGAGTCGGGCAGCAGCGTTTAGTACTCTTTGGAGTTTGGTAAGAAGGTGGTCAGAAATGCCGTACAGTAGGCTGACTTCGATTCACCAAATACGACTCAAACCACGCATGACATGTTGCAGTAATACCAAACCGATCTCTGAGGCGGGTTAACATGATTGTGTAATCGATCGTATCGAATGTTGCTGATAGGTATTACAACACTTGTATGGCATGCAGCCTTGCGCTCATCTAGTATACAGAGCAAATAATTGCGTACTTTCAGCAGTACTGTCTCTGTGTTGTGGTTTGGACGATAAGCAGATTGCATTTGCTCATATATATCGTTGTCTGACAAATGCTTAGAGAAACGGAGAGCAACGACCTTCTCTACAATTTTTGACACAAAACACAGGTTTGACACTGGACGATATTTCTTGACTTCGTTTGCATCAAGCGTTGTTTTCTTCAGCAACGGAGTTACGAGAGCGAGCCTTTGTAAAGGCTGAAGGGAATATTCCTGTCGCAATCGACATGTGCAAGGCTAGATAAGTTGTCCTTCAGCAGATGAGTAGGAATCGGATCCAACTTGCACGATTTACAGGCTGATTTGCTGACCAATTTGGTGATCTCGTCGGTTGTTGTGGGCATGAACGATGACAGATACGAGGAAATACCACAGGACTCATCGGGACGCATATATACGCAATTGTCAACGGTATCAAGGTCGCGTCTGATTATATCAACTTTGTATGAAATAGGTGCTGAATTCGTCTAGTAATTGTCCCAGGTGTTCATTAGGCAAGGCTGGCAGACGGTTTGTTTGCAATAGAGAACCCACGGTCCGAAAAAGGGCTTTTGGGTTTCAATGTATGTTGAAAAAGAAGTCAAATTGATTGCTTTGATATAGCGGTAGGTTTTTAGTTTTCTTCGAAAAGGAGGTTTGCTTGCGCATTGCAATGCGGCAATGTACCGCACAGTGATCTGAAATGAGGTCAACCACGACAGTGTCCATCTTGCAGGAATAAGTGCGAGCGATAATTAAATCTAAAATGTGACATTCTTGGTGTGTTGCTACTTCCACATACTGTGTCATGCCGTGACAATCCAACATGTCACGGAAGCGTCTCACAGGAACGTTGGTGTTAATATCGAAATGAAAATTTAAATTAAGATCACCACAAATAACGAGTTCATCAGGCAGTGTCGCGTATATGTCCAGAATATCAGCGAACTCTTTGAAGAAATCGACAACCGATGAACCATTCTTCTTGTTTGGTGGTGGGCGATAAACCACGAGCAGAATCACACATATTCCGAATAGCGTTAACTTTAAACTGATAGCTTCAAAAGAATGAATGTTACTGAATGTTTTCAAAGACGTTGCTTTGACAGTTTTTGTGTGTAATATTGCGATGCCACCACCGCGACGGCTGCATCTGGGATGGTGAATTAAATTGTATCCGGGTGGCGTCAGAGCTCTGGCTACAGAAAGGTCAGAGTCTTTGTTAGTGAGCCAGGTTTCAGTAATTGCTACAATGTCTAGGTCATGTCCGTGGATGTCGTCTAATATGTCAATTGTTGCGAACAGATGGTGCGTTGATTATGCATAATGACGCTGTTGTTATGTAGTCGGGCAAACTAGCGGATTCGCTGTTAGTGTGACTGGAATTAGGTTGTCTTGGTGTTGTTGTTGTGAAGTTCGCACTCGCACGTAGTGGCTGATTGGTTGATAGCCTCGGTTACCCAGACCCCGTGAGGTGGCAGCACGCATAAGCCCCTCAACTTCGCCTGGGATATTAATGGGTCTTAAGTTTCTACATCCGGGTAGCTTTACCCCAGATTCGGGTAGAGACGCTGATTGGCTCTCAGGCCAACTATGAAATTAAAATTAAAATAACGATATACTTTTACGAGATAATAATATCATATGAAAAGTAAGCAATATTGAACTTATATTAACACAAAAGTACGTAAACATTCAAATTTACAGTTGCTTAACAAATAAGAATTACGGCAGGATTAACCAGTATCCGTGGGGTAGCAGCATTATCTAGCCCCACACGGATAGCATACCAATTAAATAAGGATACCTTTTTTTTTATAAAATAATGCTGTATTATAAAAACTATTCAGAATTAAACTTATATTAACACAACATAAATTGAAATACAAATTCGCAGTTGTTTATACAAAATATATTACGGCAGTGTCCGTGAGGTGGCAGCATTGTATAGATCACGCGGATACCAAACAAAAGCCGGCAAATGTGGCCAGACTGTTTTCTCGGCGTAGTTCCGCAGCCGACTGACAGTCGGTTAAGCGATACTAGTTGGTTGATGGCCGATTACAGTGGAGATAACTTCTTGATGTTGACGTTGACGACCGCCTCGGCAGCCACGCTTGGTTGGTCGCCTTACATCTATACCAAGTTCACGTATGGTGTTCCAGGTACGAGGAAGCAAGCGTAACGAATTGGGGTCTGTCGATTGGCCAAGTTGGTATAAATGACAGGCCTTGTAGGTGTAGGGGGTTGGTCAGGCTCATTTGTATGTGTTCTACATATCCGCATGCTGCACTGCACACTTTAATTTGTCATGATAAGTATGCTACTTCATCAAGACATTTCAGTTGATGATGTTTCCATAAATGCTCCATATGTCAAAATAAATGTTAAGTGATATAATATAGTGTGCATTGTGTCATTGTTGAGGATTGAATGAACACACTATCACGATTTAGTTGCTTAACTTCACTCGTTGCGCATGTATTTAACACGAATGTCTGAACCATTTTAATAACAATTATGTATTATGCATTTAATTAGCTCCAAAATCCATTAAGTTTTCATTATATCACATATGTAAAACGTAACTATATTGCGCATACACAAATCATAAATGTTTATATTATACGTTATCCATGGACGTCCTTTGGGAAAAGCTACGCCAGCTACCACATAGTTTGTTGAGACGATGACTGTTTTTATGCAGAAGACAAGATCCCAATGCAAGGCATCATACCAAAACGATTTATGTGGCCTACTTCATTCAATAATTGTGTCCAACAATTGGAATACATTTGCAACGATACATTTATCTGCATCAGCAAAACAAGCTCACATTTTGCAAAATCTCATATTAAAAATAATCTGAACCAGAATCAGTTCTTCATTCTTCTTCTTAACAAGGTGGCGCATCAGGTAGGATACATTGGGAAAAAAAGACAGAAAATCATCATGGATTGCCAGATTGGTGCAATAAAAGAAGGATAGATTGGATAAGAAGAACGATTGTTCCTTGAAGTTCAAAATAATATACTTTCCTATGGAAGCAAATTAATTGAAATATAAGTGTTACAATTTTAAAAACGTACAGGACACTTTCTCGGTGTTTTCAACCATATGTATATATATATATATATATATATATATATATATATATATATATATATATATATATATATATATATATATATATATATATATTTATTTATATTTGTACATTAATATATGAATATATAAATTGATATTTTATAGTTTATATTCATTAATATATGAATATGAACTGTTTCTTGACTTCAGAAGGGGACTGCAAGGCAAGTCAAGCATACGACCATGGCCGTGTGGCTCCGACCACTGAAAACCGTCATCTGGGTCGTTCTGCTTTATTGTACGTATGGCACTGCTGCCGAAAGTTACTGCTACAACTGGTATTACTATTACTTATAATGATACTACTACTGCTATTGCTGCTGCAGTTGCTGCTGTTGTTGTTGCTGCTGCTGCTGCTGCTAATACTACTTATGCTGCTGCTGTTGTTGTTGCTGTTGCTGCAGCAGCAGCTACTGCTACTACTGCTACTACTACTATTTATACTACTACCACAACTACTACTACTACTACTACTGCTGCTGCTGCTGCCGCTGCCGCAGCCGCTGCCGCTGCCGCTGCCGCTGCCGCTGCCGCTGCCGCTGCCGCTGCCGCTGCCGCTGCCGCTGCCGCTGCCGCTGCCGCTGCCGCTGCCGCTGCCGCTGCCGCTGCCGCTGCCGCTGCCGCTGCCGCTGCCGCTGCCGCTGCCGCTGCCGCTGCCGCTGCCGCTGCCGCTGCCGCTGCCGCTGCCGCTGCCGCTGCCGCTGCCGCTGCCGCTGCCGCTGCCGCTGCCGCTGCCGCTGCCGCTGCCGCTGCCGCTGCCGCTACCACTACTACTATTATTATATTATTATTATTATTATTATTCTACACTATTATAACCTATATTCCATATCAGGCTGATATCAAGAGGGTAGCCTTGAGCAATGCGTGAAATCCAAAACGGCCGCCGGTGCCCATAGAAAAAGCACTTTTTAGCCAGATAGGCTACAATAGGGAATCATACCATATGTTCCGCTAACTTTATCATGATAAATCTACGGTATTTCTTAATTCTGACGTTAATAATAATGTCGTGTTGAAGGTCATGTTACATTGATGCTACACAGGAAAAAGTAATTTCGGAATGAATTAAACAAATTAAAGCAGACTTAACATGTTATTTTTTGTTATTTTCAAAATCTGTTATGAATGATGTAATTGAAACATATGTGAAGTAAGCAATATGATGATCACGGTAAGGTAACCTCTGGTAATTAAGTAATTAGTATTAAACTATTGTGAGATTGTTTTTCAATAATGCAACCTTAAGGTTTAGCAGTTCAAGGTACACCACCGATTGATATGTCCACTGCCAGTACGGAGGGTCTGTTTGATGTACAGTTCATATTCTCCTCTAAGAAACAGATATTGGTGCAACTGAGTCCATTTGCCTTGCAAGAACACAACTCGGTGGAGGCAAATTACGTATTGTTGCTTTGGCCGCACTTCATGCGTTTGGAGACGTTCAGAAGGAACTAGAAGAATGTCGGAAATGAACTAGTTACGAAGGGAGCTGTGCTACCATCAGGATGGTACTACCCGTGTTCCGTTGATTTGAGCACAGATGTTTACTTGACTAGGACCCAATGAACCCCTCATTTGGTGAGTTCAAACTTACTACATGGGAGAAAAAGAAGACACAAAATGGAATCGAGAAGACAGAAGCTACAGAGAAGAGATTCAAGGATAATGGCGACTAGTGGATTAAATATGTCCTTGGGCGCTTAGCTTGTCTCATAGTGAGAGCAATTTATTTTACGTTTGATAAGAGGTGTTCAGGGATGGAATACCGGTTTACATACAACACCACTTTCACCAAGAGATCGCAGAAGAAGCAGAACTAGCTCCCTCCATGTGTTACTCGGTAAACAGTTCCACCATAAACCATATATTCTTTCTCACTTCACCGGACATGACGTAATACGGGAATTCACCTCGCAATGCATTTCGAATACAAAGCACATTACCATACACATGCTCGCCTTTCGCAATAGTTGTTCGCGTGATGTGTTCCTGTGTTTGATGCAAAATATACATCCAGATATGTTATGATCGAGGACGATCCGCTACAGTAGAAAAAATCTGTTCATGTCATTGACATACGATGATGACTAGCTACGAATTGAGTTAACGTTAACCCAAAATTAATTTTTCATGGTTCTTCTTAAAGTTTTTGGTCGTCAGTTCTGAGGTTCTGAAAGTAACCGCAGCCAACAATCCGGCGTGGAGTGGCTGGAATATCCCTAAATCCAGATCCCGAAGTCTTACTCCATGTGACCCTAACATTGATATAATCTAACCATCGATTCTAGTTCTTCCTTTTAGCCCCAGCTGCCACATTGACGTCTATGCGCCTGATATTCGGTTTCAATATTATCAATATACATAATGCAATGATAAAATAAATATCAGCCTTTCAGGGATCGGATCAAATAATAAAGTTCCTGTGTATTCACGTAAAATAAATGCTGTACTTAAACTTGTATTTGCCATTTTGTTGAGTGCAATACTGGACTTGGTTTTGTAATAGTTCTTGACCATCAAAGTATTTGTACTTGACAGGTACATTTTAGATGTACCTTTTATGTCTTCATTGTTAAGTGTTTGGCTGTATCAAAAGGATTGAACAAAATGGCTACAGTCACACGTTACTGTATGTGTTCTACGGTCACTAAATGCGTCAGACATCTAACTGGCCAGGCTGTCCATGCTAGTTGAGTAACTCTTCAATATCACGGAAAATGTGTTTAACCCAGAGAACCCAGACACTTCTTGATTAACTTATGTTAAGTTTGATCGCACCATTTTTATTATGTGCAACTAGAAGTAACCGACTTAACGTCTCAACAGTTGGCGCAAAATGCCCTTATTTTATGTCTTGCGTTAAATTATGAATACATGCATAATAGCGCTGTTTTTGTGTTTCACAAAACTTAAATGTAGTGCTTTCAATGTACTATTCTGTAGGTCTTGAAAAAATGTCCAAAGTATTGTGTTATTGTATTTGGGTATTTCACAAAGTACTTGTATTTACAATATATTTAGACGCAAATTGTTTCTTAGACGACGCTCAATTGAAATTACATACTTGCATACAAGACGTTTTCTAGACAAGGAACCCCGAGTCTCGAAAACGATTGAATCTATTAAAATTGTAGTTGTTTACATGACATTAGCATCGGTGACCCGATTACATTGTTTTGTCACACTTTATGAAGATCAAGGTTGTCGTGCTGGATACACTATGCATTCGTATGACGGAAACAATCCTGCGTAGCGTAATATATATTTACGAATCACTAAACGGCATTTTGAAAATTGACTATTCCGTAAGAGTCCGTTACAGAATGGATTTTTCCCGAAATTCCTAAGAGCAAAACAATTTAGGGAAACGGTCCCGTGATGTTCTTGATTGTTTCCGCTTAAACATGTCGTTGTAAAATTTGGTTTATCATTGTGTGCAAAATTAAATATATTTACAGATTTTCGAATAATTTATGAAGTTAAATGTCTCGGTGATCGTTGCTATTGTTCTCGTTCATCGAAGTTAAGACCCTGTTTTATCCTTAAATACAGGTATATTGGTAGATATATTACAACACTCAGAACTTTAGAAAATGACACTGTTCCCATTGTCGGGAATTATGTTCTTGTTAATGCCGACAATTATATATATAATTATATATATATATATCGTTTTATTGTAGATATTTGTCCGATGGTGAGGTCTGGAGACGGTAAGTGTATTAATGTAATTAATGTGCCTACAGTTCTACAACATGAACGCATTGTTTGCTCGTCCTCTTTCAAGTATTTAATTTAATGACCAGGTATTTTAATATGAAAACGTGATGGTGTTTAGACAATGTTCTGCATGTAATGTATCTATTGCCTTTGAATAGGTAAATTGTTTTGCGTTGGCATACATAACAGGAGTTGTATTTATTTTTATTTTGTCAAATGATTGTTTGATTGCTTTTGAAACGTTTCAGCTTAATTATGTAGTTATATCTATTGTCTTCATAATGACGTCACTCAACATGTGTCTTACATTAGTAGCACTTACATGTTACCTGGGTTATTGTTGTTAACTGATACATCAATAGCATTCCTAAAAATATTCCGTACTAGTTCTTTGTATTATTTTTTATAAAGTCCATTCATATTACAGCGTTGTCTTCGTTACCAGTCAATTGTTTATTATATCCTAAATGTTAAACTAACACATATATATATATGTATATATATATATATATATATATATATATATATATATATATATATATATATATATATATATATATATATATATGTATATATATATATATATATATATATATATATATATATATATATATATATATATACATATATATATATATATATATATATATATATATATATATATATATATATATATATATAATATTAATGACACTATATCTTGCTCTTACTGCTTCCTTTTTATCCCCTTTCTTACTTGATGATGACACCTAAATATTTGAATTTATTCACCTGTCTGAGGCCCGTGTCTTGGCTGTCTTTGATGTTTGCTTTTGTTCCTCTCCTGCTACTGACCATCACGTCCTTTTTTCCGATGTTCTTTTTTAGTCATATATATATATATATATATATATATATATATATATATTTGTATATATATATATATATATATATATATATATTTATTCATATATATATATATATATATATATATATATATATATATATATATATATATATATATATATATATATATATATATATACATTATGAGTACTTGTATCTTATATTACCTATTTTGATATTCAATAGTATTCACGTTACTTCTAGAACGAACATGTCTGTATCTTGCGTATATACATAAACAATTTAAACTGCGTAGCCTTATAATCAAAAGAGAACATATTTAATTAAGACTATACTTCAACATAGCCATCATATTTAAAACGATGGAATATATTCGTAGCTAGGCTTCATTTTGTACTTATGGTACGTTGTTATGGTTACAATAAACAAGTAGATGGCTCACTTCTGACAAGTTATATTTAGTTATTTTGTTAAGCTCGGAAAAATAATTTGAAACATTGCGAACATTATTCAAAGCTTAATAAACCCTCTTCTTATGAACCGTGACCGCCATCCACTTGCACACCGGCTATAGGATTTAACATAGAATGGAGAACATTAGTTAGACCCTGGACTACTTGCATTGACTCCGTTCACAGAAATTTAACCGAATATTGATGTGAAGGTTCACGTCAATTACGCTGTATGAAGGCTATAGTCGAGTTGCCATTTTGTGAACCTGGAAATGTTTGGTCGTCTAAGGTTTTTTTGCTGAATCATATAGATTATGTGTCCCTGAACTCAAATCCGTGGGATGGCAATGCGCCATCCTTGGGCAACTCGTGGGAACGACGAAAATCCAAGATGGCTGCCGTGAGCCTGGTAAATTACAAAATGTGTTCATCTTTACACTACATCATGCCAGGAACATAATTGTTGTATGCACACGCATGCTTTGATGTACGAGGAATTCAATGGAACCGTTTATATTAATGTCCGACTATGTTCACATGACCAAAATTCAAAATGGCCGCCATTTTCACCAACAATAGCTAAAATCGAGCATAATTTGATTGCATTTTGCTATATAAATATCATTTTATTTTGTCCATTCCTATGTTTTACCATATCAGGACTTAAAAGGAAGTATTTCAACTGTTGCCCGCCCACAAAAACCGAGTAATATCCAAAATGGCCGTCATTTTAACCAAACATATGCAAGAGCCACGATTTGGTGCCGATTCCTACGTTTTAGCATATGGGTAAGAACATAGTACTGGTATATACTTGTACGGCCTTAATTATACGTGAAATACATGTACCAACACATGAGGAATGTAATGTATTCATTTTCTGTGGTCACGTGGCACAAATTCAAGATGGCCGCAATTTCTACCGAAAATAGCTCGAAGATTTATTTTCAATTCCTCTTCAGCATTGAACATTCATCATGACTGAGTTACAGGAAGGCTAATAGGTGTACCTTCATGTATGTGTATATGACTACAGCTGACAAGAAGCACAACAAGCTTGGGAAATGACACACAAAATGGTACAACAATTTAAAAGTATCCAGTCTAACTATTTCAGTTACACTGTTCGAAGGAATATTACAAGCAGAAACAGTGGAATACTTTGCCGGTGACAATGCCCACTGAAATCATGAATTTTAATCGATTGTTATGATGGTTGCCATGGCATCGCCGGCTTGTACTTGTGACAGTTGTGTTTGGCGATCTTGACTAACAATGAAAAATGCCATTTTTCGCGCAGTACAACCTGTTTTGGGCAAAG
>OZ024867.1:1299980-1352480 GCA_964017155.1 Oasisia sp. SBJ-2009
TAAAACCAAATGTCCAAACTATATAGCCTTCATGCATCTGTTTCATAAATGTGCACACCACCAATTTGTCTTGCTTTGTTAGTTAAAAAATGTCCACATAATAACACATGATTTTAAACCATTTATTACATGATTAATTTGTAGTTGATTACTTATTGACTCATAGTAGCGCCCATATTTTTCGGGGACTACAACGACAAATTTGTCACTCACAAATGGCTGAACTTTAGCTTCTTTCGGTACTGTCTGTCCTGAAGTGACTTAATATTAAACCGAAAACAATTTGTTGTTACCTGTGGGGGTCTCTGGGGAATCTAAAAAAACGTATATCGCGTCTGTTCTTACGATTGTTCTTGCATTTTTGAGCTGCGCAGTGGTGTCCATTGGACTCTGCGGACTGTCACATCCTCGCCGCTTGGCGCGCTGCGGCGCTCGGCGCACTATGGAACAGATAGGAAGCTGGGTCTCTTATTGATTTTAAACTCTTTGGTAGAGCTGTGGTTGCGGCTCGGCTATTGGCAGGGCTCCCTTTTGCACGATTGATCGATTGCTGTTCTCTCTTTGCGAAATATCGTAAATGGTTGGAAATATAGCCTTTTCTTTGGATTAATGTGAAAGAAAATATATAGTAGGCCTATCTAAACAAGTTTTACTTTTGTTGGACTAGGGGTGCGATTTATAAATGAGTTGGTACATCTATCACACCTTGTCAAAGAAAACGACGGGATACATCAGAATCAAAGGTGTTCAAACTCTAGAGGGAGTAACGCTCGTTTAGATAGCATTATGTATATGCTTGTGACTATTGCATAACTGTTATTGTTATTCTGCATAGAATACACCATTTGATAAAGCAAATAGGTGATTATTTCGGTACAAAATGAAATTTCAAAATTAAACATTTGGCATTACGTGTGTACTTTGTGTAGACCTAAAGACCGGTCTCCTCTATGCTGCGAAGTGTCAAACAGGTACGTCTCTTGCCAATGGAAACGTGAAACGTAACGTCAATTATGTTCTATTGAAGTTCTAACTAGACCGCCTGAGGATTGTCCTGCAACTATTTTGTCACATTTTTATTTATTATGAGTGATATTTGAGTATTTATTATGTAGCTGTTTTTGCCGATACTCCAAGCAATTATTGATACACGTGACATGTATTATGTGCTGAACTAATACATTTTTCGTCAAAATATTATATTTCTTGTAGACATTGATGACTGCAAGGACTCCCCATGCTTGAATGGCGGGACATGTATAGACTATTGGCTGGAATATACTTGTAAATGCGCTGTTGGATACACGGGTTTTATTTGCGAAAAACGTATGTCATAATCTTAATTGAAGCATAACGCGATGACAAACAGTGAAACCATACAACAATCTTATCGAATTAGTGGAATTAACCGAATAGATTGGTCATCTAAATCCGATTTTTATTTCAACATTACATTAACTTTTCAAAATCGGAATAACGAATGCGATCATTAGAAAAACATGTGTTTCTTCTACCAATCAGCCATCACGTTAAAATGTTGGTAAACAGTCGTTTCTGGTTTTTTTTATGTCATCCCCTCTAAACACCAAAAATATCGGGTTCCTTCCAAACAAATATGTATATCAAGATTATGTGACACGCAGTAAAGGTCTTGCAAAGGCGTAAAGTGTGTCTACTCTAGATACACGCATGCGGAAACGCAACGAACAACACATGAATGAATAACTTTAGGTAAAAAGCCGTGTTGCAATACAAAATGCAGTATCCGATTCTTAGTAATGTTCATAGTTGTGACATGTATTCTGACTGAACAAATACGTATTCTTCTAAATAAATATTCTTCACGTTGAAGACACTGGCGACTGCAAGAGCAGCCCTTGCCGGAATAACGGGAAATGTACTGACACCGTGGACAGCCATACTTGCGAATGCGCTACAGGCTACACGGGTGTCAATTGCGAAACAAGTAAGTCTGAGTACACTGAATCATGACGCCATGAAAGACTGTGATACAATGCAAACACGTATGACATCAAATGCAATTGAATGAACGAAATAGAGTGGTCCTCCACATCCTATTATTATTTCAATATTACTCTTATAGAGCGCGCAGTGGGTAAGAGGTAGAGCTTCGGACTCTCGACTAAGAAGACCCAGTTTCGTAACCTGTGCTGCCGTGATAAAACCTTGTGCATTTTCCCAGTCTACTTTACTCTAGTTCACTCAGCTGTATAACTAAGTACATCAGCAAAGACAGTGGTGGATATGTGTAAGAGCAGTCTCCGCGCTTTAGTTGTAGCATATGGTTGGATGCTTTCCAGAGAAGTTGAGGTGGTGTCTGATTGAACAGGTCTGTCAGGAAAGTAAAGTGTAACGCGTTTTGAGCAATCCTGTGGATTGGATACTGCGCTATATAAGAACTTACCTTTACTATGTTTTATTGGAATATATATTGTAATCACTAAGCTGCAAAGGCTTCGTCTATCTATCATCCATCATGCGGAAATACTAGCGTGAATGGTGATTGCTCTAATGCTATGATAGCACGTTAGACTCTTGGTAAATACCGGTTTCTGTTCGTTTTTACTTACGTTAACGAACTATGCTCTTTATGGAAACACTAATGATATATACTTGCATTGAATGAGCTTAATAGAGTGATCGTCTACGTCTGATTACTATTTCAATACTATTGCAATCACTAAGCTGGATATGCTTCGTCTATCTATATCATCAGTCATGTTAAACTATCGATAATGTTGGTTTCTGGTCATAGTTGCTTATGTTCGCGTCCTGTACTCCATTACTGGATTAATTTTCTAGCTAATCATCGGGTCAAGATTCATGCGACACGCAATGAGATTATAGTAACGTGTTAACATGTTTCGGCTCTAAATATTGGTATGCAGAATCGCAATTAACTCTCCATTAGCTACAAACGCTGTGTTCCTAGTAAGTGCAATATCCAATGCTAAGTATAATTCGATGCGCTTTACCCTTTACTCCCTCGCAGTACTGTTCCAACGAACACCATTTTGACGTATCTTAAATGTAGTAATGTAGAGTGTAACAATCTGCCCAACATTTGACACGGCAGCAAATATCGTAATACAGTTTCCCTTAATCGATAAGCCGACTTTCTAAACACGACGTTCTAAACTCGACGTTCTAAACACAGCATTCTAAACACGACGTTCTAAACACGACGTTCTAAGGACAACGTTCTAAACACGACGTTCTAAACACGACGTTCTAAAATCGACGGTTTTAACACGACGTTCTAAACACGACGTTCTAAACACGACGGTCTAAACACGACGTTCTAAACACGACGTTCTAAACACGACGTTGTAAACACGACGTTCTAAACATGACGTTCTAAACACGACGTTGTAAACACGTTTATGTCATGCGTATTGACGAAAAGGTAACGACACCCGCTAAGTCGTAATTATCCAACAATTATTTTGTAACATTTAAATTTATGATAGGTGACATTTTAATATGTCTCCTGCAACTATCGTTAATACAAAACAATTATATATGCCAGTTATAGATGATATGTGCCTGTGCTGAAATAACACAGTTCTCGTTTTAAAACATATTCTTCACTGCATAGACATCGACGACTGCAAGAGCAACTCATGCAAGAATGACGGGACATGTATTGATGGAGTAAACGACTATACTTGCAAATGCGCTACTGCTTACACGGGTGATAATTGCGAAACAGGTAAATCAGAAACATCAATCAATAATAGCGCGATAAACAATACTTGAAACATTACAAATAAGTGACTTATAATTAATAATTATAACAATGATGATGACTTCTTATGCGCCAGTATCCTCGAATATGGAGCTTAGTGGCGCGACAAAACCAAGGGATTCATAATGTCATAATCGTACAACAATGCGCGAGTCGTCGACGGATGGAAGAAGGTGCTAAGAATCTGAGGGGACTAGGCAGCTTTAAAGAAATTATAGTTTATATATAATTTAACACTGCCAGGAAGCAAATTCCACAGTACATCCTGCCAATCAACCTTGTGCAGTTGTTCTTCAACTACTCCCTTACTGCAATGTTTTGCTATCGTAATGTCACAACGTTATGATGACTGATGATGATTTCCCTGCATTTATGTGAAAAATATAGTTTTTGACAATCGTTTAAGTCAAGGTATAATACACCATATAGTGATATTTTAGCAGGGTCTGATATAAGGATGACAACTAACATGGTGGATGTTGTGCTGGTAATCCTAGTAGATATGTTAAAAAGCTCGGTAATATCAAACATAAACATGATAATAATGCATCTGTCATACATGCAACTGATTAGTATGTCGTTACTGTATCATTTCTACTCTACATAAACGACTTAGTTAATGCAACCCAATAGCTATATTCCGATGCAAATGACAACATTACTTAATATAATAATTATTATTATTTGTGATGAACGTTTGACGATGTCACATTTACTCCTGAAGGTAAGACGATCATCATGATGTTATTTTAATAAATGTAACAAATATATATCATGTTACTTCAGTAATGTCTGTAATTATTTAAACGTAGACTAGAGGAAACTGCTCAGTATAATATAAAGATTGTTAATGTATAAGTCATTATTTTCCTCCCGTGTACGCGTTAAATGCAAATTTAAGCCACTTATCACACAACAAATTACAACACTTTGTTATGCCAAACTTGGTGCAACTATTTATTTATCCATTCAGTTACTGTTAATATTAAGGATAAATAAACTATACAGCTTTGTATATGAAGCAATAACTACTATATTTTTATTTACTAAAGATGTAGCAGTAAATCCTAGCACAATTAATCGTAACCAGTGACAGCGCTTTGTTATCCGCTGTCACTGGTCCAATTAGTCCGTGCTACAACGCTCAAACTCCCAAATACACGTGAGCAACAACCATCGTAGCTAGCTAGCGCTGTCGCGCGCGCCTCTAGATGCGCGCATGCGCAGAAACGTCAATCGGAACGTTTTTAACGACCGGAAACATGTAAGCGCGACCATCGTAGGTAGCGCTTATGTTTATCCCCTAGATACGCGCATGCGCAGAAACGTCAATCGGAACGGTTTTAACGATCGGAAAAAATGTAAGCGCGACAGCGCTACTAGTTGCTATACTATTTTTTTAATCCTGACTGTCATACATTGTTTCAAGGTGACTTTCCGGTCAATATATGGCAGGATGAGAGTGCGTTTATGTCATGCGTATTGACGAAAAGGTAACGACACCCGCTAAGTCGTAATTATCCAACAATTATTTTGTAACATTTAAATTTATGATAGGTGACATTTTAATATGTCTCCTGCAACTATCGTTAATACAAAACAATTATATATGCCAGTTATAGATGATATGTGCCTGTGCTGAAATAACACAGTTCTCGTTTTAAAACATATTCTTCACTGCATAGACATCGACGACTGCAAGAGCAACTCATGCAAGAATGACGGGACATGTATTGATGGAGTAAACGACTATACTTGCAAATGCGCTACTGCTTACACGGGTGATAATTGCGAAACAGGTAAATCAGAAACATCAATCAATAATAGCGCGATAAACAATACTTGAAACATTACAAATAAGTGACTTATAATTAATAATTATAACAATGATGATGACTTCTTATGCGCCAGTATCCTCGAATATGGAGCTTAGTGGCGCGACAAAACCAAGGGATTCATAATGTCATAATCGTACAACAATGCGCGAGTCGTCGACGGATGGAAGAAGGTGCTAAGAATCTGAGGGGACTAGGCAGCTTTAAAGAAATTATAGTTTATATATAATTTAACACTGCCAGGAAGCAAATTCCACAGTACATCCTGCCAATCAACCTTGTGCAGTTGTTCTTCAAATACTCCCTTACTGCAATGTTTTGCTATCGTAATGTCACAACGTTATGATGACTGATGATGATTTCCCTGCATTTATGTGAAAAATATAGTTTTTGACAATCGTTTAAGTCAAGGTATAATACACCATATAGTGATATTTTAGCAGGGTCTGATATAAGGATGACAACTAACATGGTGGATGTTGTGCTGGTAATCCTAGTAGATATGTTAAAAAGCTCGGTAATATCAAACATAAACATGATAATAATGCATCTGTCATACATGCAACTGATTAGTATGTCGTTACTGTATCATTTCTACTCTACATAAACGACTTAGTTAATGCAACCCAATAGCTATATTCCGATGCAAATGACAACATTACTTAATATAATAATTATTATTATTTGTGATGAACGTTTGACGATGTCACATTTACTCCTGAAGGTAAGACGATCATCATGATGTTATTTTAATAAATGTAACAAATATATATCATGTTACTTCAGTAATGTCTGTAATTATTTAAACGTAGACTAGAGGAAACTGCTCAGTATAATATAAAGATTGTTAATGTATAAGTCATTATTTTCCTCCCGTGTACGCGTTAAATGCAAATTTAAGCCACTTATCACACAACAAATTACAACACTTTGTTATGCCAAACTTGGTGCAACTATTTATTTATCCATTCAGTTACTGTTAATATTAAGGATAAATAAACTATACAGCTTTGTATATGAAGCAATAACTACTATATTTTTATTTACTAAAGATGTAGCAGTAAATCCTAGCACAATTAATCGTAACCAGTGACAGCGCTTTGTTATCCGCTGTCACTGGTCCAATTAGTCCGTGCTACAACGCTCAAACTCCCAAATACACGTGAGCAACAACCATCGTAGCTAGCTAGCGCTGTCGCGCGCGCCTATAGATGCGCGCATGCGCAGAAACGTCAATCGGAACGTTTTTAACGACCGGAAAAATGTAAGCGCGACCATCGTAGGTAGCGCTTATGTTTATCCCCTAGATACGCGCATGCGCAGAAACGTCAATCGGAACGGTTTTAACGATCGGAAAAATGTAAGCGCGACAGCGCTACTAGTTGCTATACTATTTTTTTAATCCTGACTGTCATACATTGTTTCAAGGTGACTTTCCAGTCAATATATGGCAGGATGAGAGTGCGTTTATGTCACGCGTATTGACGAATAGGTAACGACACCCGCTAAGTCGTAATTATCCTGCAATTATGTTGTAACATTTAATTTTATGATAGGTGACATTTGAATATGTCTCCTGCATCTATCGTTAATACAAAACAATTATATGACATGCGTCCTGTGCTGAAATAATACAGTTCTCGACATTCTTCACTACTTAGATATCGACGACTGCAAGAGCAACTCATGCAAGAATGACGGGACATGTATTGATGGAGTAAACGACTATACTTGCAAATGCACTACTGCTTACACGGGTGATAATTGCGAAACAGGTGTGTCTGAAACTACAATAAATAATAGCGCGATTAACAATATTTGAAACAATACAAATAAGTGACTTATAGTTAATAATTATAACAATGATGACGACTTCTTATGCACCAATATCCTCGAACGTGGAGCTTAGTGGCGCGACAAAACCACGGGATTTATAATATCATAATAGTACAACAATGCGCGAGTCGTCGACGGATGGAAGAAGGTGCTAAGAATCTGAGGGGACTAGGCAGCTTTTAAGAAATAGGTTTTTAAAAGCAGGCGGAATGAAATTATAGTTTATATATAATTTAACACTGCCAGGAAGCAAATTCCACAGTACATCCTGCCAATCAACCTTGTGCAGTTGTTCTTCAAATACTCCCTTACTGCAATGTTTTGCTATCGTAAAGTCACAACGTTGTGATGACTGATGATGATATTCCTGCATATATGTAAACAATATAGTATTTGAGAGTCGTTTAAGTCAAGGTTTAATACACCACATTGCGATATTTTAGCAGGGTCTGAGATAAGGATGACAACTAAGATGGTGGATGTTGTGCTGGTAATCCTAGTAGATATGTTAAAAAGCTCGGTAATATCAAACATATACATGATAATAATGCATCTGTCATACATGCAACTGATTAGTGTGAGAAAGCAGTTGAGACAAATCAACGTTAAAATCACCCATCATAATAATGGCTTCGTTGACGAAACAGTTACAGTCAAAACAACATTGTGGTAATGCATTTAAAAAATCCATATGCTTGGGTGAACGATAGCATACTCCAAATACAATGGGTTTGGTCTTAGGTAGATACAGTTCGGCCCACGTAGTTTCTAGCTTTGTACATATATCTTCTCTCAAGTTAAAACATTAAATAATTTCTTATGTATATATCATATACCATCATCCTCCATCGTTTGAATATTGTCACCTCTACTTGTGTTTTGTTGTTAAGACAGACAATGATTGCTAATTGTGACATGTATTGTGTGCTTAAGTAAAACTTGTTTCGGCTGACGAAAATACTCTGAACGTTGTCGATATTGACGAATGCAAGAGCAACCCATGCATGAATGACGGGACATGCACGGAAGCATCGAACGGCTATACTTGCAAAAGTGCTCCTGGATACACGGGTGTCAACAGCGAAACAAGTATGTCGGACTATAACGCGATGAAAGGCACAATGGTGAAACTCTACAAAGACAATGAACCGAATAGAGTTGCAATCTAAACTTGGCTATTATTTCAATATCATCTTCTTATCGGAACAAATATTGCAATCATTAAGCTGAAGCTGCTTAGTCTATCAGTCATCCGTCATGCGGAAATTCTTGCGTGAAACGTGGTTGCTCTAATGCTGTGATGTCACGTTATCCTTTTGGTAAATACTGGTTTCTGTTCGGCGTTTCCTTAATTAACGAAAAACACTATTTAGGTAAAAATAATGATATATACTTGCATTCATTGCCCCGAATAGAGTGATCGTCCAGGTATGATTGTTATTTCAATACTACTGCCATTTTGGACAACAATTGTAATAACTAAGCTTAATATGCTTCATCTATATATTATCCATTATGTCCGACTATAGATAAATGTTGGTTTTCGGTCATCGTTGCATATGTTAGCGCTGTACTCCATTAATATTGGATTGATTTCTAACTTATCATTGGTTCTAGATTAATGCGACACGCAGTTGGTCGATATTAACAGACTAACATGTTTCTGCGCGAACTCTCCGTGACTAACATTAGTTACAAACGCTGTGTTACTAGTAAGTGCAATATCCAATGCTTAGTATAATTCAATGCGCTTCTAAACTCGACGTTCTAAACACGATATTCTAAACATGAAGTTCTAAACACGACGTTCTACACACGACGTTCTAAACACGACGTTCTAGTCGCTTCACTAAATATTTGTTTAGTTGCTACACTAAATATTTTATCCTGACTGCCATACATCGTATGAAGAAGACTTTCCTGTAAATATGTGTCAGTATGTGAGTGCATTGCTAGGAACTTTGTGTTGGTTTATGTCATGCGTATTGACAAAAAGGAAACCATACCTGCACATGTTAATTTAAGATGAGTGCATTTATCGTTAATATAAAACAATTATTGATATATATATATATATATATATATATATATATATATATATATATATATATATATATATATATATATATATATATATATATATATATATATAACGTGTGTCCTGTACTGAACTAGTACGTCGTTTCGTTTTGAAACACATTCCTCACTTTATAGACATCGACGACTGCAAGAACAATTCATGCAAGAATGACGCGACATGTATTGATGGAGTAAACGACTATACTTGCGAATGCGCTACTGGTTACTCGGGTGATAATTGCGAAATAGGTAGGTCAGAATGTAAAATAAACCACAGCGCGATAAATAACATATTTGAAACAATACAAGCAAGTGTCATATAATTATTAATAATAACAATGATGATGAGTTCTTATGCGCCAATATCCTCGAATATCGAACTTAGTGGCGCGACAAAACCATTTCTAATCGCATAATCGTATAACAATGCGCGAGTCGTCGGCGGATGGACGAAGGTTCGAAGAATCTGCGGGGACTAGGCAGCTTTAAAGAAATAGGGTTTTAAAAGCCGGCAGAATGAAATTATAGTTTATTTATAATTTAACACTGCCAGGGAGTGAATTCCACTGTACATCCTGCCAATCTACCTTGTGCCGTTTTTCTTCAAATACGTCCTTACTGCAATGTTTTGCTATCTTAATGTCACACCTTGTGACGATTGATGAGGAATTTCCTGCATTTACGTGAACAATTATTTATTATTTGACAATCGTTTAAGTCAAGGTATAATACACCACATTGTGATATTTTAGCAGGGTATGAGATAAGGATGACGTCTAAGATGGTCGATGTTGTGTTGGTGGTAAACCTGGTAGATGTGTTAATAAGCTGGGTGATACCAAACGTATTCAGGATTATAATGCATCAGCGACGCATGCAACTGATAAGTGTGAATAGCATTCGAGAATAATCAACGATAAAGTCACCCATCGTAATAATCTCGTTATTGGTGAAACAAATACAGTCCAAACAACATTGTTCAAATGCATTTAAAAAGTCCATACGCTTGGGTGCACGGTAGCATACACCAAATAAAATGGGTTTGGTGTGACGTAGATACAGTTCAGCCCACACAATTTCTAGAGTTGTACATGTGTCGTCTCTCAATTTAAAAATAAAATCACATCTTAAGTATATATCATATTTATGCCGTCCACCTCCATCGTTTGAATATCAAATAATTGTGTATTGTCGTCAAGACAAAGAATGATTGTTAATTGTGACATGCATTGTGTGCTGAAATAAAGCGTGTTTCGTGTACCAACCGTAGCAACACAGTTGCCCTACTTTCTACATTATAACAAAGGATTCGAATGTGGATTATCTTAGTTATGAGCCCGAAGCTCTACCCACTGAGCCATTAACACACGTCTGGCACTACATTATATGTATACACCTTAACGATTGACTTCTCTGATGCCATCTGTCAAACAGGTACGTCCTACGTCAAAGCTGACGTGAAAGGTGAAGTCAGTTACGTTGTACAGATGCATAAATAGACCGACTATATGAGTGACGATTGAATATGTATCAGTCACCTGTATAACATGTGTGACAATGTATTCAGCCCTTCTTTGATGTAAATTGTCATTGTCACATTCAGTCAGTTACTGTTCCAATACGTTTTCCGCATGAAAACAATAATATATACGTTGTAGACATAGACGACTGCAGGAACAACTCATGCAAGAATGATGCCAACTGTACTGACGGAGTAAACAACTATTCATGCATTTGCGCTACGGGATACACGGGAGTCAATTGTGACATTAGTATGTCGGACCAACATTAAAGTTTAATTTAATTTTACCGATAACGCGATGAAGAAAAGTAATGACTCACCAACCAGAATACTGTTCATTTGTCTATGTTCCACCATGCGGACATTCTGCCGTGATACGCGATTGCTGTATTGCTGTGGTAGCACGTAACACTCTTGGCTAATGTTGGTTTCTGTCCATCGATGCCTAAGTTAGCCCCTCTGGACTACATCAATGTTGGTTTAATTTATGCCAAGTTAATTTATGTCACGACTGAAACGAAGCGCCGTGAGTCTCTAAAAAGTAAAGTTTTGTTGTCACAAGTACAGCCATGCAGAAAAGCAAACAACGATCAGTATTGCTGAACGCGCTTTACATTTTATTTACTGGCAGACTCCACCACAATCTATAGCCAGATACTCAATCATACGATTGAGTGAACTGGATCAATTTAGAGTGAGTACACTGGCCTACCGGTCAACAGGCAGCACACGATCTGAATACGGGTTAATGTTCATGTAAATATGTGACACATTGTGTGTATATTGACTGTGTGTCAAGTTTAGTTTCTATGATTCGAAGTGTCATGTACCAAAACTGACGTGAAGCTTCAAGTTGTAGTAAAGGTCCAATAAGAGCACATGATCTGTAATTAACCTGCAATTTTGTAGAAATGTTTTATGTATGATAAGTGATACATGAATATGTATTCTACAAATCTGCAAATGTGTTTGATGTTATTGCAAGGTCAGTGTTGAAAGATTTTTGTGCAGAGCTAATCTGCTTTCGTTTGAACACAAACATTCTGGACGTTCTAGACATTGACGACTGCAAGAGCAACCCATGCAAGAATGGCGGGGCTTGTACTGATGGATTGAACAACCACACCTGCAAATGCGCTCCTGGATACACGGGTGACAACTGCAAAATAAGTATGTCGAACTAAATTAAATATTGAATACCCGAAGAAAACCAGCGAAACCATTAACAAATAATAGCATTTAATTGCATCGAATATACGGAATAGCTTGGTTATCTAATATATATTGATTTCGTGTCAGAATATATTATGCAACCCTGTAAGCCGAATGTTATTCATCTATCTCCCAACCTGCGTAGATTATCACGCTATGGGTGCCTGTGATGCTATAGTAGCATCTCTTAGTAAGTATTGATTACATTAATCGCTCGTAACACCAGCAACCAAACTTTGTATCATGATTCATACAAACCGCAATTAGTTTCTTGCATCGGAGTAAAGTGTTTCTACTTTAAATACTGGCATGCAGAAACGCGACGAACTACACACGAGTAACTTTAGGTAGAAAACCGTGTTCCAAAAAGGCAGTTCTCAATTCTTAGGATTGTGTATTGCTCTTTATACATTACTGCCTGGTTGAACTGTTCTACCAAATACCATTACGACCTATCTGTGAAGCATCCAACTGGTCAGCAAGTTACGCGCAAAAACTTTTCCTTCATAAACATACACCACACTCTATAGCCAGATGATCATGTATACATCCGAGTAAAATAAATTTGTTATGCATGACATATTAATATGTATCCTGCAAGTGTTCGTTACTGCATTTTGACTGAGTTATTTCTGTGTGACATGATTTAGGCGACACGCAGTGATTCTCTCCTAACGTAAGCATAATCTTACCCAAATATTGGTTTCAGAAACGCAAAGAATTATACGAGAGTAATAATAGCTGCTGCACTACAACGTGACAGATATTCACTCCACCTGTTATATAATAATGTGTAAGCAGCGTCGTGCTTGAGTATGTATTCTAAAATGTATTTCGTCTGGAAAATATGTTTATGTTGCAGACATTGACGACTGCAATAGCAACTCGTGCAAAAATGGTGGGGCATGTATTGACGGAGTGAACAACTATACTTGCAGATGTGTTCCCGGATACACAGGTGTCGACTGTGAAACAAGTATGTCAGAACCAGCATGAAACAAAAGTGACACCACAACAATTATTATATACGAGTGTATCGAATAGAGTTGTCATCTAATGTTGGTTGTTATTGCAATGTTGCTTTTTTATCCGATTAACGACTGTGGTCAGTATACCGAATATGTTTCGTCACGCAGACATTCTTGCGTGTAGGGTGATTGTTGCATTGCTGTAGTAGCGTGTGACATTATTGGCAAATGTGGGTTTCTGGTCAAAGTAGCTTACTTTACCTCCTCTGAAACCAATTGATTATTTGTTCAAGTATAGCGTATAGCTTAGTTTTCTGTCATGATTGACTCTATACGGCAACGTGTGTCTAATAACTGTGTATTAATTTGCTGACCGAAATACTGGCATGCAGATCGAAGCTCAAGGAAGTATACGTGAATAGCGTTAGCTACCACAATAAATAAGTTATATTGAACGCCACTGTCATTTGCGTCGTATACAAAATGTCATTCTTATGAATATGTACCATTTACCTAATGGCTGCTTTACGTGATGCCAACTGCCAACCATGAACGCCTTGCAAATGACTGGTTGATATGGTACCAATTGTCATACCACCATTACATCTTAAACCAAAACTATCACAAATGTTCCGGCCAATTATCTGTTTACTGATTACTTTACTTACTGGTTTTGTTGTTAATACAATTAAATTGTTGCTAATTAAAGATTGTTGCGTAAGACAATAGTTTTTATCGCACGATATGTATATTAACCACTTTAAAAGAGCCATCCAAACTAAACCTTTCGAAATGAAATGTGCTAATGGCAAAACCAAAATGTGTCAAATGTTGTCCTTGCATTAGCTCGTAAAGGTGAAAAATACATTTTCATAAATAACCCGTGTGTGAGATTATGTGTTCAGCAGCATCGCGTTTGTGAATGCATTTTGTACTGAACTTATACGGCTTTCCATAAAATAAGTATCATCGTATTGTAGACATTGACAACTGCATAAGCAATCCATGCGAGAATGATGGCAACTGTACTGGTGGAGTGAACGCACATACTTGCAAATGTCTTACCGGATACACGGGTGTCAATTGTGAAACAAGTATGTCAGACTAACATTGAATATTAACTCAACGAAAAAACAGTAAAACCATATATGAATGAATGGCACATAATTACGTTGAATGCATCTAACTGTATGGTTACCTAATGTATATCGCCATTTCAATATTGTTTTCTTATCAGAGTAACGACTGCAACCAATTTATAAACTGCATTTGGTTCGTGTTTCTCCTGATAGATATTGTTTTTTTGGTCATCGTTGTCATTATTATTGGGTTCATGTCTATCATTACTTTGTGTTATGATTCAATCGGTCCGCTCTCACATTGGAATACCGAATCATATATGAATAATGCATGCTACTGCATTATGTTTTTCGTCATAAATTTGCTCCTTCGACTTCCCCTTTACATCAGTTTCGCATTAAGGGTGAAATTAGTCAAACTTTCCTAAGTCCATTTTGTTAATATTCCATTATAGTTAGCGTTGTCTGTAAATCGCAGTTGTTTTGTTATTTCAACTGAACGATTGCTTAACATGACTAACATTGATCATTTTCTCACCTAAGTAACGTTAATTAGAAAGTCACGCATATTGGTAATTAGTAACAAATTATGTTTTCTTGCACAACACAAACAGTTGCTAATTTTGCCCAATGAGCAACATAGTTCTTTTTCGCAAACGTACTTAATAAACCAGCCGTAATGTTACTAGTGACGTTATTCAGGTCAATTCGCCACAGGCGTCACATCTTGGACTGCTGAAGCCATAGTTCAAATTGCTTGACATTAGGCAAAACTATATCCGGGATATTGTGTCACATTTGAACTATTACGGGTCCAAACCACTCACACACACACACTATTATTTCTAAGGATTGTTGACCTCAATGCAAGCATGAACATCTTCGTGATACATAATGCAGATGCTGCATAATAATCATAGTAATATGGTACTTATATAACGCCACTTATTTAGTGCGCTGCAAATTGTGACGGAAGGAAAATGATAGTATGTATGCATAATTGTGTATTCTTCAGGTACTCTCAAATGCTTTACTTGTTAATGCGTATGCTTGTTTGATCTCTTGGTGGAAACCCTTCTGCCACACATGCAGTAAAGCGGCATATGTAATGTGTTTATGTTCTACGTAACTATTTTAAATACATATTTATTTTATAAATAAATAGTTTAAAGACATTTTTATTTTCTACATAACTTATTTGACACAACGAGCCGTATATTTTACCTTAACTTATTATTATATATATTATTATTTTTTCACGTTGTTATGTTTATTTCTATCATTACAGTATTGCTGGTATTTTGCTTTGTTTCTAATTTCATATGTCTAATAATAATATTAAATAATATAATTTAATATTTAAATACATAAATGACTTAATTTATACGTAGCATATTATACACGTCTTTATTTATCACAGCGTGTCACTACTTTATATCACTATTGCTATAATGTAATCAGTAAACGCATATTTATTATAACAACGTGTAGCTATTGTATTTGCTCTATGTACTTACCCATGAAAGGGACAGTCGTCCCGGGATTGATGGTGCTAAAATACAGTTTAATTATCATTATTATTATAGAGGCTTGGTGCTTGTTCTGTGTGGAGACTTGCAAAACATTCACGACACCATTTTGATCTCATCGCCACGCTTAGCTGTGTAGTGGTATTGGTACTTCCGCTATTAGGAAATGTTCTCTACTTGTTTTAACCGGTCTTCAGCCGCAGTTACGAGTGCGACTAATCGTGAATTCTGCCCGTAATGAGAACCTATTCCATTGACATTCGACGAGACAGTCGCTTTCGTGACTTCCGAGAAGAAGTCAGAGCACCTTCGTCAACGTTTGACACAAGCCATGTTGTCAACATATAAACAGCCCGCGTATTAGTGTTATCATAATTGCTTAATGTAATGTAATTCAACGGATGCTGAAACAACCATGCTGACTATGCACAGGCAAGAGAAAACGTAAATAAAAACGCCTCCACAAACACAATGTTGTAATCAAAACTGTAACTAAAATAAGTGTAATTAATATAAATAGTTTAATGAAAGGACAGTTGCAGATGGTAACAGCATGACTCTGTAAATATTAAGCCATGCTCATTGACTCCTAAGACTAAGTCCCCAAAGATGTCTTTATGGACAGTATGGCACACAGATAGCATGTAGTACTCTAACGCATAGTATTATTTAAAAAGCATAAATTATCCGTAAAACTGTGACACAGCAAATTAAAATCAACGGCGACCGAAATCAATGGCATCTACGTAGACTAGGGCAGGTCTAGTCATAATTACATTTTGTGTGGTGTGGTTTGATGTGATGTGGTCTTTTATTGTGTGGTAGGTTTTGATGTGATGTAGTGCAGTGTTGTGTTGTGTTGTGTAGTGTAGACATGAAAGTAGTTACCGGCCTGCATTGTTTGTTAGTTCGTCTAGCCTGAACTCCGTCTCACACAGTTTGCATTGCCATATTATGTTACTTCTGGTAATGTTGTTGTAGTGTGTTCATTGTCCAATCTATATCATTTCTCTTAACGTTTGACCGTATTTCCGCAATCCATTCATCATCACGCCAAATATATATTGCTAGCCTTCGTAGTGCGAGTGTGTGTGTGTGTGTGTGTGTGTGTGTATATATATATATATATATATATATATATATATATATATATATATATATATATATATATTATATAGTATACTATATAATTACCCAAATGTTAATTCAACAGATGATTTACGCCATTTATGTGTGAATTAAACAGTAAATTGGGCTGCTTGTTATGTAAGAGGATGCCTGGCTGTATGAAGACTACAATTGGTGCAGAAAGTGAAAATAAAAATGACGTGGAGTGCAATACTTTTTTTTAATTCACGAATGTAATTGTGTATGTATGCAGAGAGTCAAACAAAACATTAATTTCCTTTTCTTCAGATGCCGTATCAATTCCCAGCAACAAAGGTAAATTATTTAAGATGTTTATTTGGACTCAGGCGTGTTGTTGGAGATGAGGTATTTGTTCGAAACGATACAGAACCAACAGTGTTATCAATGTCTTAGTTGTATTCAGTCTTTAGAAAACAGAATACAACTATGTAGTAACTAAGAACTCTTTCTTATGGAGTATTTATTTTGTGTAATTTTGAGTTACGTCGTACGTATCAGCAAACAGTCAGTTTTTGTGTGGAACGCTGAAACAGTGTTATGCAATATTGAGACTCATTTGCTCTGGTTATTACATTTGCCTCATAGCATCACTGATACATTTGGCTTGCATGCTGTGTTATATTAACTGTCTGTTTGCAGTGCGTGGGAACATACATATAGTGCATCCGAAGAAGAAAAAGGCGTCATGTAAGCTATGTATAATGTGGTGAGTTTGCGCGTGTGTGTATGTGTGTGTGTGTGTGTGTGTGTGTGTGTGTGTGTGTGTGTGTGTGTGTGTGTGTGTGTGTTTTAGTGCGCGGGTGTTGTGTACGCGTGCATGTCGTATATATATTGTATGTGTTATATATATATATATATATATATATATATATATATATATATATATATATATATATACATAAATAATATTATGTATGTTATATATATATATATATATATATATATATATGTATATATATATATATATATATATATATATATATATATGTATATATATATATATATATATACATATATATATATATATATATAAACAATAATTACATATATATATATATACACATAATAATACAATTTATTTGTATTGCGCCCGAAGCAATAGTATTGCTCTCTGGCGCTTTACACAAATGTACAAATAGTAGCTAAAATTGGATGATAAAATATTACTAAAATATATATATGTATATATAGATATATGATAAAGTATTACTAATATAAAATATAAATAAACATATACATACATATATACATATATATATATATATATATATATATATATATATATATATATATATATATATATATATATATATATATATATATATATATATATATATATATATATATATATATATATATATATATATATATATATATATATATATATATATATATATATGGGCATTCATTGATGATCTGGTACCCCACATCTCTAACAAAGCCTTCGTGGACGGCGAACTTCCTCGGCATTGGACAATTATCAACATCATTCCCATACCCATGTCTGGAGACCTCACTAAGGCAGACAACTACAGCGTCAGTTCTGTGGTTGCCTATGATGATTCTCAACATAATTCGCCGTAAGCTTGACCCCTGACTACGTATTAACCAGAATGGATTCAGGGAGAAGAGAACCACCACCTCACAAGTACTGACATTCAGACGCATCATCGAAGGTATGAAGAGGAAACATCTGCCAGTTCTCATTACGTTCATTGACGTCAAGAAGGCCTTCGTTTCAATCCACCGTCGGAAATTCATGAATATTCTTCGAGCCTATGGAATCCCAGCACGAATTGTACAGTCGATCAGTGATGTATGTGACAACACCTCGGCCAAGGTCCTGACTCCTGATGGTGAGACAGACACCGTCCCAATTCTCGCAGGTGTCCTGGAGGGTGACACCCTTGCCCCCTACCTCTTCATTATCGTCCTCGACTACGCCCTACGTCGTGCTATCACGGGGAAAGAGGAACAAAATCGCTCCATGGAAGAGCAGACGGGTCAGGGCAGTAATACAGACGGACTTCGACTTCGCAGATGACATCGCACTCGTGTCAGACTCCGTCGAGAAAGCACAGGCCCTGCTGCTCAGTGTGGAGGGCGAGTGCCAGACCAAAACTGGTCTACATAAAGATTCGACGTGTTAGTTCACAACTAACACAATTGAATTGATCAGTACCATTAATAAGGTTTATTTCAGACAAGACGTCCATATATGTATACATAAAATACAATTAAAAAAAAAGTACAATACATATAATACAATCAAAGCAATGAGATCAACGTAAAAATATAAGTGTAAAATTTAAAAAGTTATGTCTAAATATATGAGGAAATGAATTAAATAAGTTGTAAAAATAAATATAAAATAAAATAAAATTAAAAAATGATTAAAAAATAAATACAATACTAATGACATGTGTACAATAAAGACCTCCAGTATGAGTACAAATGGCTCTTAAAATGAATGTCGGTATGAAGGTAATTAATAAAAAGGATATTATCTGACTGATGAAGACGACATAAAAGACTGAATATTGATGAACGAATGCGTTCATTGAAGGATTTAATATAGTTGGTGGCAAACATAAAACTTGCACTACATCTTGGGGGTAAGTTTAGTAAAATTCTGAGGCTATTATTGTATGCGACAGTAATGCTTTTGAGGCTATATTTTTTGAATGTGCACCAAAGACTAGAAGTATACATAGGAGCACAGTATGCTTGAAATAAAATAATTTTGGTAGAAATATTACAAAGACAAAATTTTCGAGCTAATACATTGGCTTGGGCATAAAGGCATCTTTTTTGTCTGGCTATGTCGTCATCATCAGTCAGGTTATTGTTGATTATATGACCAAGATATTTACATTTTGTAGTATAAGGTAATGGATGGTTATCGAGATGGATACAATGAAAATGTTTCCTGTCCTGGGATTGGTTGTCAATAACCATACAAAAGGACTTCTTGGCATTATAAGTAATATTGAACAATTCGCCATACTTGGCACAACAATCGGTAAGTTTTCTCAAACCAGCAACACTGGGAGAAAAAATACAGAGGTCATCAGCATACATCAAGTGGTTGATTAAGGTGCCAGCATAAAGACAACCAATATATAATTTGTTTAGATTAACGCTTAAGTCGTCCATGTACACATTGAAAAGATGGGGGGAAAGGATTCCACCCTGTTTAACACCATTGGAAACAGTAAAAAAGCTAGAAAATCCCTGACACCATCTGATGGTAAATTGTTGGGTACCGTACCAGTGGTATAGAATGCGTACAATAAAAGCTGGACAGCCACGATCAATTAATTTACCAAATAGCTTGCTGTGGTTAACTTTGTCGAAGGCTTTGGAGGCATCCAACATAGTAACATACATAGAGGACCCATTAGCAATATAGTTTCGAAAAAGTTCTTTTAACAGAAATATGAGCATCTCAGTAGAGTGATGCTTTTTAAATCCAAATTGATTGTCACATGTAATGAGAAATGGGATAGCCCTGGATAATATTAATGATTCAAATAGTTTGCTAGCTACTGTGGCAAGGGCAATGGGTCTATAGTTATTATTGTCTGACAAATCACCAGATTTATTTTTAATGATAGGAGCTATGATTGTTGTCATCATAGTATCAGGTAAAAAACCATGTATTAACAGACTGCTATACAACAAAGACATAAGAATATGTAGTTTTTCGTGGCATACTTAAAATGTTCATTACTGATATGGTCATAGCCACAGGCTTTACCAACAGGCATAGCAATTATTAATTCTTGTAGTTCTTTAACTTTAACAACCATATTGTCGCTAAGTTGAATATTGCTACAATACATGTCAATCTTATGAATGTGAACAGTAGACTCGGGTACAGAGTTAAGCAGTGATTGGTAATGTTGAAGCCACATATTTCTGACGTTTTCAGCACCACAGGCACCTCCAACATTACTGGGGTTAGGTAACCTGGCATTGTTTGCTTGTTTGATGCCCTTCCAAAAGTTTTTTAAATCATGGCTGCTCAGATTGGAAGCAAGTCGCTCGGCTTTAAGAGATTCAGCATTTTTTTCGCAATGTCTTTTGTTGCGTTTAAACTGGGCACGTTTAATTTTCATTAAGTCATACAAAGGACCATGTCTCGGACTCCCAGCAGACCGCCAGATGAGAAAAGTTTCTCTGGCAGCCTGATGAGAGTCCCTGACTAGGTCGTTCCAACCAGGAACATTGAATTTTCGGGATGTGTTATACGTTTTAGTAGGAATGACATCGGAAGCATCCGTAAGAGAATGTATGATATCATTATAAAATTTGCACAAGAGCAGCTGATGGGCTACATCATGGCAGTTAGGATTGGTACAACTTAGAGCAGCATGTGGTACGTCAATGCCGGATAAAAGAGAACCAGAATTGTTGTAATAGTTGAGAAGGTCATGGGAGGAAGCACAATCCCACATGGGACTGGGCTTACAAGTTTGTTGCGTAGTGGATGATTCAGAAGTGGGTAGTAATTTGATAGAAATGGTAAACGATAGAGGAAAATGATCCGAAGAGACACAGTCATAATTAATTACCATATCAGAGACAGATGAGTGACTGGAGTGGGTGCAAAGCACATGATCCAGCCAGCTCCTAGAGCCATGGGCGTCACTAACATATGTAAACGAATCGGGGGGAAGATACTTAATGTCACTTGGGATAAAGTGGCATTCGCTAATAAAAGAATTTAGAAATGGTGAAAATAAGCTAGTCTTGATTAAATCAGCATTAAAGTCTCCAACAATAAAAATATTACTTGAATCAAATGAGTCAGTTATGGCTTGGATCTTGCCTAAAATAGCTTGATATTCATCAACATTATCATCGCTCTGATATGGTAGATATACATTAAGAACAAGAATTGTGGCATTAAAAGTAGTGATTTTTAGACCAAGAAGTCTTGCTTGTGCGCACAGTTCATATGACAGTGAAGTACTGTGCGTAATTAATTTTTAAATGAAAAACATCTTAAGTGATTTTGAGCACGTTTTCTCCAGCGCCATGCATATTTTTGAGTATATTGTGTGCCGGGTTATGGGTACCGGGTCAAAGTTCTTATAAATCTATAGTTATGGTATATACCGAACAAAGGGTTGGAGTTTCGTGTTCAGTGTATGATATGCTTCATATTGATGCAAAAGGCTATATTATTATGTGTAAATTAGTAAAACTTGCATTTTGTCTTTAAAAATGTTGGTTTTTGTTGTTACCGCATCGATATATTCCGTTATCAAACATAATTTGGGCTTCGACTTAGTTTACATTTCTCAACACTGTTTTACAGTTTACTAGATTCGGCGTCTACCGCAAACAATCTAACTAAATATATGCAGCTTCCGGCGTTGCTCCGGTCTACATAAATCGGCATTTATGCATACGCGGGTTTTGTGTAGACCGATTTTTTTGCATATACCTTATTTATTGAAATATTTTGATGAACTTTCATTATGTGTTAAACATTAGTATTAGAAACAATGTTCCAGTTTTACATCTTTGGAAAATGTATTAAATAAAAAATACATATGGTCTACATAAGCCGGTCCTCTAGGCACTGGACGACATAAGCTGCCTTTAGGCTTATATATATATATATATATATATATATATATATATATATATATATATATATATATATATATATATATATATATATATATATATATATATATATATATATATAAACGTGTGTGTGTGCGTGCGTGCGTGCGTGTGTGTGCATATGTGTGAGTGTTTGTGAGTGTGTGTGTGTGTGTGTTTGTGTGTGTGTGAGAGAGAGCTGACGACACCACTTTGTACAATTGTTTCTGTGTACACTGTATGATATATCATCTGGTGTACCCATTTTGGCGATGTCCATTTCAGTGTCCACAGCCAGCGACAGGAAGAGACTGACTCTCCTCGTAGTCTGTTTGGTGCTTGCCATCATATTTATTGTGCTGGTCGTAGTTCTTGCAATCAGGTTCAAACGTAAGTATCAAAATGCAGCACAAAGGGTAGAGGAACCCATTATTCAAATTCCAATTATTCCAGGTGATTATACTGGTTTGTGTTTACTCAACTCTGTCGTTTTCGTGAGCCAATGCTTATACACCAGTATATATGTTGCATGAGCGACAGTTGTATAACTAATTCACTGAAAGTGCGCACATTCCAGATCCTATCTAAGAGATCAAAGAAATAAGAACAATACTCTCCATGGCCTCGTTAGCAATATCTCGACTAGACACCGTCTGGAGGAGCAATACTGAAACGTCAGTCTATATGGGCACATGTGGCCTCCCTGGTGCTTTGGCAGAAATCTAAAGGAACATCCAGACATTTGAAACGAAATGCTACGTGACGCTGTTCAGCATCTCTTAGAGTTGACACAAAACAATGACCCTGTCAGGCGCCAGATATGTTGTACTTGTGCAATATATTTGAAATTCTGCTCATACACAATGTTCCCTCTTTCCAATACCATTATTTAGGATAACAGATTCATAGTATAAGAAGTGAAAATACGCGTAACATAGGAAGAACAAATAATTATTTGGATATGCCGCACCATCATATTACGGTGAAATATAGAGACAGAAGGTACGCACTGACTGTGTCAGCGTCTGCCGTGACACATCCTCGACTCCCGTCTCGGGAAGTGTGACAGTTGATGTCTAGAGAGGAAGGTTGTAGAATAATGTTCGTCACACTTGTTTCCCGTCAAACCGCCTGTCTGAAAATGTTACGGTAGTATGCAATTAAGAAAACGTCTCCTGACAATTGACGGCATTAGCAAATATATTTCTTAAAAGTATTAACACTAAGTTGTGGTTACGATTAGGAATCGTTGGTTATTTGTTTGCTAAATGACACAGTTAAGGTCAGATGCTACGGCTAAGATACGCTTTTTAATCTATCAAGTATGCTCATTTGTGACTGACTCTCCTCGTACATGACGATATAAGTTGGAAAGTTGTAAAAATGTGTACGTCCCTACATTTACATGGCAACAATCGAACAGGGCCGACATAAAAACACACAGCGAAGGAAAGCACTGATTGTGCAAGCGTGTACCATGACATTCAAACGACCCCTGTCTCGGGACGAGCGAGTCTAGGGAGGAACGTTGTAGTAGAAAGATATCTGTAACAACTGGCTCCTGTCAGAGCTCCAGTGTTACAGTTTCACGGCCTTATACAGCCACAGTTCCACCAATATTGTAATCAACTGGCAAGCGTGAGTTTGTCACAACTGCTTCTGCCAAATGGCGTGTAATTGCTATCCTTATCATTTATGTTATTAGTGTCACTATGTTATGGTCAGGAGTAGGACATTCTTCTATATGTGTATTGGTTTGATGGCTGGTATATATATATATATATATATATATATATATATATATATATATATAGATATATATAGATATATATATATATATTATCACTTTTATGTGACATATATATGTGACATACATATATATATATATATATATATATATATATATATATATATATATATATATATATATATATATAAATGTTGCAGCACCACCTTGCAATATAATTAGTAGTACCTTTTGTGTTTCTTAGTGTAAATATGGAACAAACTGGGTCATCACTTATGTTAAGCATCGAAACTGCATTAATTTGACCATCGAATAGTTATGACGCAGTTGTTTGCAAATCATTCATAAATTACTCTTATTCACAAGTGTTCTCAATTTCTGCAAACGACATCCTTTGATCTGATTTTGCAATTATTTTATCATGAACGACATCATAACTAGATTGCCTTCAAATGATTGATTCACTAATTGTGTTCTATGTCTCTTCAGATTCAAACGACAGTCATATCGCTCCTGTGTCCATTAACGCCTAGCGCCACGGAGCGGGTAACATTTGACCTAGCGGATGTGAAACAGATACGTCGTCTTCACCCAGGAGTAAACAGTTTTAGACAGTTCAAAATGAAACTCAACAACTGAAGTGACTTTGGTTTATTTTCGTACTGACTCAGTTCTTCTGTTCAGTCACCGAACATCGCAACTACTGGAATTTCACCTTCTCTGAAAGGTGGATGATCGTTCTTCGTTTTAAAGTCTTACGTCACCAGGAAAATATTTTACAATTGTTTCTGGAAATATTGCACAACTCTACATTACGGTCACAACAGCTTAGACAAAATCACTACTCATTACCTTTATAGTAGAGTTTGCACAGTTGGTCTTAGCTCAGCTAAATGAAAATGGTATCAGCCATTTTGAGGCGCTAAGTCTTATTTGAGAAAAACATACTAATTGTAGGAAAAGGTCATGGATAATTTTGCTTAAAACAGCAATTAATTCAAGATGAACTTTCTTTTGACAAGTGAAGAATCGTTTTCGTTATATGTGGGCACACAATGGAGCATCGTTCCGGATGTGTGATGCCCATCACTATGAAGAAATAACCATGTCAAAGTGGTCAAAACACATTTTCAGCTATAACAATTATTGGCTATGCGTGTGAAATTTAACCAGGAATGACACCGAATACCAACAACCAGACTTTTGTTTTATGTTTTCCACACATAGGTAGGTTCATATTACAATATGGGGTTGTTGTATACCTAAGTGTTGAATGCATGTTTGCTGTGCATATGCTTCTAATATGAGGCGTGCAGACTCAGCGGAATAAAATGGGTGATTTGTACGTGGGTGTTTTTGCACAGTTTTGTTCACGACGATTCAGCTTAATTTAGATTAAGAAAGTTGCATATGTTACACACGTCACAGATGTGATGTCCATATCCGATGTATGTCACGCATTGTCTGTCTCTATTTAACGGTTACTTTTCCAGCCCAATAGATCATGGAACAATATCCATGCTCTGAGCGTGCGTGAATGTGTGCGTGCATACGTAGGTGTCTGATATTAGTGACGTCATATCCAAAAGGGACCCGAGTGCGTAAGTCTCCCCTGCTGGTACATGGCATCTCCATAGACAAAACTCTGGGAAAACGTATTTGTAGTACACTGCGGATACTGGGCACATTGCGGCCCTAGGCAAATGTACAGGGATCTCGGAGCAGATTGGAACCCCAGAGGTCTTGTGTGCAGGGCCCACCAACGTTTGGACATGTCCCGACCATCACCATTCCAATCCCCAACCATTGGTAAATAGTCAGGGTTGGGTAGCAGCAATGCTGGCAGAGGAGTTCACTTATGTTGATCAACGGTGGCATTAAAACTGAGGTTTGAAGGCAACGTCTCTCCACTGCGTGGCAACCAGCTGGACTTCCATTGGAATAAAGTATCCCTGAACCAGAGGGTGTTGATGCTGATGCACGACAACCTTGGCACCTAAAACATGAGCGCCAGCGAAGATGTCGGGCGAGTCCTGTGGCGATGGGAAGAAAGCCACGATGACAGTTTCGAGTAACTGGAAGCATTTAGCTGAATCTCTACACATAGGCGACTTTGGTATGATGGTTGTGTGTTGTTGAAGGACAAAAGCAATACAAGGCAGCAATCCATGTGACCAGGCAGCCTTATCTAGGGATGCACTGCCTGCCCCAATCCGGGGACGCCCCAAGAAAATGTGGGGTAAATTGAGCTTGTTCACTTTGACTCCTGATACGCACACCGCGTCTGGTGGGACTCCAGTACCAGCGGTGCGAAACAAAATGAAGAAGAAGCTATCATTAGCCACATGGAATGTGAGAACCTTACTGGATTTGAAAGATGCAGAAAGGCCACAAAACAAACAGCGATAGTTGCCCGAGAACTTGACCGCTATAACATAACGATCACAAAAGCCTTTTTTTCAAAATGCCTGATCACTGGTACTACTCTTGGCAATACCCAATAAAAAAAAACCGCTGTAATTTACTAGACTATGTACTAACACGAAGGGTAGACTTAGGTGACATACGAAGTACAGGTGCGATGCGTGGTGCTGACTGTTCTACTGATCACTACCTAATTCGATCGTTGTGCAAGCTCCATATCAAGTCACCTTGAAGGAAAATCCGACCAACACCTGTAAAAAAAACGAAATATCTGTAAACTGGCAGATTCTGAAAGGTAGAACGTATTAATTGCGCATATGGAAACTGCTAGAGAAGAAGCACTTGCGTATGTAGATCAATACCCAGACCAGGAACACATGGCAACCCCACCAACATCAGAGGAAATCTTAGCTGCCACCAAATCTATACAATCAGGAAAAAAACAGGACTAGTTGGCTTACCAGCTGAAATCTATAAATATGGAGGTACATCTCTTCATACTCAATTGCCGAAATTCTACCGCATTTGTTGGACACCTAAAGAACTACCACAACAGTTTAAAGATGCCTTGTTAATAGCAATATACAACAAGAAGGGTGACCGTAGTGGCTGTGAAAACTATCGAGGCATTTCGCTCCGGTGTTTAGTATGATTTCATCCAATAGACACAATCTCTGCACAGAGGACCGTTCAGTCTGACGCGCTGTGGCTGATCACATAGAAACTGTCTAATACATAGAATAAGAAGGATTAACCTCACTGCTCAACAACTTCTTAAACAGAACATGGGTTTGTATAGTATAAAAGGCCAACGAAATGTCCACGAATAGGAAACGGACGGTTGTTCCAGAAGTCTCTACGTGACTGGCAATTAAATTGAACAAAGTTAGTGTTGCGTCCTGTACTCCTCTGTTGGCTCTGTAAGCAAACTGTAGGTGATCCATGCGATTGGCCACATACTTAATCAGTTGATTACATACAAATCTTTCCAGACATTTAGAAATGATAGATACAAGCGCCACTGGTCGAAAGTCATTAAATTCCCTGGCGCCAGGTTGTTTGGCAGTGGACATAATAGTTGATTGTTTCCACAAGCGTGGCAGAGAATGCGTGTTTAAGAGCAACTGGAAAATTATTGTGAACATATTGTGAAAATAGCACCGAGGTGCTTTCATAGCAAACCATCCGGCCCAGTTGCTTTGTTTGGGTTAATACGTATGACCACCTGAAGGCAGATGGAAAGACACCACTTCCGATTCACCTTTACATGCAATAATTATGGTTTGTGTATATAAATGTTTACTTATGATTGTATTGTAGTATGTCACTTTTGTGATTAATATTTTCATGAATTGATTAATCAATATATGACTAAAATATATGACTGAGTGCAGGTCAATTTATGTGAAGCATATTGTTGTTTTATGATATGATTATCCATGTGTGAGGCGGCAACTGCCATGTCAGTTTTGTTTTGTGCAACAGCTAGTGAACATTGCGTTGGATAACGCGTAACATAGTGTACATATGCAAAATTATATGTACCTCTGCATTCAAAATGGACGCTTGAATCCTTATATTGGTGCCGTCAATTAGGCCCACCATTCCAGGAAACTGGTCCAATCTGTACAATATACAACCACTCACACATAACATACACACACATACACACACACTCACTCACACACACACACACACACACACACACACACACACACACACACACAAACACACACACACACACACACATACACACACACACACACACACACACACACAAGCACACACACACACACACACACACACACACACACACACACACACACACACAAACACACACAAACACACACACACACACACACACACACACACACAAACACACACACACACGCCAAATCATACATCGATTTATACAACAAATATTAATTATGGTCATGCACTTGTATGTTGATGTATAATTTTACTTGTGTTGTTGATAATAAATTACTGCAAATGTTAGCGTTTCTGTTGTAATATATTGATTACTTTTTTTATTTTGTATTTACATGCACAACCAACAATGTATAGACAAACAACCCGTCATCTGACGAACTTCGGAAGTAGGCTTGCTTATGTGGTCAGGTGCAATGTCCACTAGGTGTCACTGCAATCACCGCCCCCGGCACAGAGGGCTAACACACCCCATTGGCGTCACCAAGAACCAGCTGTCTTGGGCCAGTTGCGTAGGGACGTAGGATCACTAACAGCTGGTCGAAGGGTGACAATGCCTGACTTCGTTGTGTCTGGTGTGATGTGATAAGTATTTGCATTTACCGTGACTTGAGAAAGATGACGTCACACTGGCACGTTTACCCAGTTATGGAGTTTCGTTGTTGACATCTCCCTTGGGAGTGGATATATTGATGTGAAGTTTGTCAACCATGACATGAGGTCCCAGTTATTCATACATCAAGATAAGTCACAAGAAATTCAGTCAACATAATTTATCGATATACTAGTATATTTTAAAATACAATCTTTCAATTCTGGGCCCAGTTTCATGGAGCGTACTTACGACGTCGTAGCGGGCGATAACCCGTCGAAAACCTAAAACGTCGTAAAGTTGCGCTGGTTGCGTGTCATGAGTCTGCTCTATAGTTGCATTTAGCTGCACTATGTATTTATTAGGCGTAACTTTACGCTAGTTGAAATATGTACGGTATGCTCCCGACATGCACACTCTAAACAACATTATCTTTAACCGATTAGTACTCAAGTCGGGCACTGACGGTCACGAATAATCTCCTCAGGTCGGCCATAGCCGGCCAGCGAATACATCACAGCGTTTTAATTCGGTTTACGTGGTTGCATCTAGTGATTAAGAGATGCAATAAATGCGACACCAATCTAGACATATAACATTAAATTGTGACTATTTTGGATAATTCAGTTCTCAAACAAATGTACCGCGTTTTCGAAATTTGAGAGCAATAGTCTTTGTTTTTGGACATTTAGAAATGTCCTCCAACCAGGAGTTGGCCACGTGTACAGCTAAAATGTGAAATATATTTAACAAGTGTTATACCAGTGTGTAGTCAATTTAATGTTCTTTTAAAGAAATTCAATTTGTCGCAGTAGAAATCCAAGCATAAAAAAATTACACCGCAACAAAGTATTTCTTTTGCCAACAGTTTCAAAATGTCATAGTGTCAACCAAGAAATTGTAAATAAAAAAAGTAAAACGGTTGTTGAGCGTAGTGGCGCAGGGGTAGAGCTTTGGACTCCAACTACGAGAACCCGGGTTCGAATCCTGGCTACGGTGTTAAAACCTTGGGCAAGTTTGTTCACTCTACATTGCTCCAGTTCACTCAGCTGATTAAATGAGTACCTGACTATAGACAGTGGTGGATATGTGTTCGAGTAGCCTTCGCGCAATAATTATAGCATATGGCTGGATGCTTCCCAGAGAAGCCGAGATGGTGTCTGAGATTTACGAAAATTCTTACCTTAACAGCTTCGAGAACAACATTTACCAAAATACTTACGAAGTTTCGACGCCATTTTTATGATAATGAATAGCGCTAAGAAATTCGTAAGACGTTCGAGGATACCGGTGTGGCGATCCAGAACGTCGAGCGGTTCAGAACGTTGAAGATTAGCAGTTAACGTTTCGGCATCGTGGTCGTTGTGCAGAGAAATGGCAAGAACACGTGCGTGCGGGAAACTGTATTGTACAACGTAGGGGGTCGAAAAGTAGGTCATCGCTAAAGCGCGCAGACATTATTTATTATGTAACACAGTCGCCGCGGAGGTCATGAACTTAGTCTCGACATTCTGGTACGTGGTCAAAGTTGATCGGCCATCTGAGGTTACGCCAGTTCAGTGCGCATGTGCATAAGTGGAACAACGTTTTGGACTGCCTGGCGGGAGAAAGTCACCCGGAAGTGACGTCATCAATACATCACTCTTGATCGGTGATTGGTTGATGTAGAACACGTGTATTGATGACGTCACTTCCGGATGACTTTCTCCCGCCAGGCAGAAAGTCACCCGGAAGTGACGTCATCAAGCCACGTGCTCTACATCAACCAATCACCGATCAAGAAAATCAACCGGATGTGGAGATCAACCAATCAGCGACCGGGAACCAACCGCACACCTATACTGCTAACGTCGCGGTAATCTTTGCCATGAACCGGTAACCTTTGACATAAACCGCTAACCTTCGACGTTCTGGACCGCCACGCCGGCCATGGTTCCAACAGGGTGTGCAGGTCTCGCGCGCGAAAACGAGGCTGGGGGCAGTTGGGGTCAGTAAATCCATATTCTCCATGTTAACGTATAGGACTTTGTTTTGTTTTTGATTGTAATAATTGAACTGTCCCAGTCTAACTATTTCAGTTATAGTGTCTGAAGGATTATTACAAGCAGAAGCAGTGGAACACTTTGCCGGTGACAACGCTCACGGAAATCATTGCAATCGATTATTATGTTGGTTGCCATGGCATCGCCGTCTTGTACTTTGTTTGGCAATCTTGACTAATAATGAAAAGTACCAATTTCCTGTAGTACAACCTGTTTGGGTCAAACGTATACATATGTTATATTTATTCGCATTTAGACAACTTGTCAGATATAAGTGCTTATCAAAACCACAATGTACTGCTATGTAAAATGCAAATCCCGTAAAAGATACATACGATCTAAAATTGTGGGGAGTGTCTATTATCTGCACTACATAACTCGCTAAGTATATTCTAGTGTGGTAATCACAATATTAAATCAGACATTTCAGATAAGAAAGTTATAAAACAAGATAAGTATGTCATTATTTTCCTAATATTCATCAGTCGGATGTTACATCTGTCATCCATCGAATATTATTCTTGTGACCAGTCCCCAAATCAGCTCCAGTCGCGCGGAGTCTCGCCATGTGTCGTGACACACTTACAGGCCCTATTCATTTACCATGTCGCTGGTGATTTGATACAATGTTGTCACTTGCTAACAAAACCCAACAAAATTAGCCTACCGCCTCCAGTTATATAGGCCTTGGTCTACTCAAAAGTCATCAAAGCAAATCAGTTGTTGTTATTTTAGTAACTAAAAATGTTGTTGTGATTAAACTACGCAGCCAGGAACAACATACTTTTGTAATTTACACACATTTTAATTCAGTACACTTTGTTGCGCTGAAAAGTTTCTTTTTATCCCTAGTATAAAGTCATGATTAGTGCATTTAATATTTTGTCATGCACTTTAATTTTTTATTTGTTAATTATAGTTTATCAAAATATAACTCCACTTTACATAGTACTTCCGCTTACCATGTCATTGAGTTACATTGGTCAAAACTGTATGTTTTACTGTTGCATTCTCACTACTACTTCGTTATTACAATGTTGCAAGTCTGCTATAAATAAGCCGTCTCCTGAGAGTTCCACGCCACAATCTAGAACATTATGGCCGGCGTGGCTTTTCTGTGACGGCGCCGCGCCTGTGGAACGACCTGCCAGACAGTCTGCGGCATATAGACTCATTTGAATGTGTTAAGTCGAATTTAAACACTCACATTTTTAAGGTCGCATTGATAAATTACATGTAGGTTTTTGTCACAATGAATTTATTTTAACCGTAATTAGAGTTTCCCAAACAATTTTAGTGTATTGTTTTAATATCTTATTAATATATATATATATATATATATATATATATATATATATATATATATATATATATATATATATATATGTGTGTGTGTGTGTGTGTGTGTGTGTGTGTATTTTTAATTAATTATTTATTTTATATAGTTATTTATTGCTGATAAATTTAGGTTCTACACTATGCCTTTTAGAAACTATATTTAATTAATTAATTATTTTAATTTAAACAACTTGATTTTTAATTGAGTAGTCATATTTTATACATTGATGTGTTACAAATGTTGTATGTACGCACCGCTGAGCAGAAAGTTTTCTGGATATACGGCGCTTTACAAATATAAATTATTATTATAAATACATCCGGGGTGCGTATACAAATCACGTTGCTAAAAGTAGGTCAAACATCATGAGCACTTACCAATACATTTTTATTTTACAGATCACAGGACTGCTTGAAAGGAAAACATAGCGGTTCAGTAACTTTAATTTATTAAATCAGTTATAGGGCCTGTAAAGGTGTTACGATGACGTCACTCCACGCGACTGGACCTGATTGGGGATACGACATAATAATTGTATTTTAATGACGGATGACAGTTGTATTTTCCAAATGATGAATACTAGGAAACTCAGATTATAAGTATCTTGTGTTATAGCTCTCTGAAGTTATTTGTCCGATGTAATATTGAATTTACAACTCTGTCATTGCTGACGTAGAAATACAGCGATTTATGTAGCGCAGATTGTATGAACGATTTTAGGCCGAACGCGTCATTTGCATGTTACATTGCTGTACGTTGTGTGTTTAGAACAATCCGACAAGTTGCACTGCGCGAAAAAAAGCATTATTGATGATTTATCAAGATCGCAAAAATCTAAACACCATTACTAGCCACATATGTAATGGCAAACGCCAAAATAATATATTAAAATGTATGCTTTCTGTGATCAATTGTACCAGCAAAGTGCCACAGTGGTTCTACTTATATAGCTATTTGGGGACAGCCCAATGATTACAATAAGAAACAAAACAAAGTATTATTTTTTAATATAAAAGCTGACTTACTTCCTTAAGTGCCCTCAACGTCGTTTTCGAGCGCAATACTTACATTTGTTTTATATTTATTACAAGCATTTATAAAGCGCCATATCTCCGGGACCAGCCCGTTCATAGGCGCGTACCCACATTACAGTAAAATGTACATAGAATCATACGAAATATATCTAAAAATGTATAGCATGGTATATATACATGTGCATAGCTAGGTATAGGATATTGTTTCTAAGATTGCGTAAATGTATATTTTATGAATAAGATTAATTTAAAAAATAAAACATAATTATTATACAATAAAATAATAATACCGAAATTAATATTTCAAATAAATAAATATGTATATAAAATAATAATAATAAATTTGTTATAAAATAATACTAATACAAGTAATGATTCATAAAATACATTATCATGAGAGTGTCACACAGAACAGTTCCTCATTGGTAGTATGCTAGTTTAAATAAATGTGTCTTGAGGAGAGCCTTGAATTTTGCTAAAGTGTCTGACTGACGAATGTTTTTTTGGCAAACTGTTCCAAAGCGCTGGTCCAGACACCGAGAAAGCCCGCCTGCCGTAGCCCTCCATATTGTAGCGCGGAACCACGAGCAGACACTGATCAGCTGACCGGAGGTTACGGTTCGGCGAGTATGGTGTTACAAGAACTTGAATGTATTTGGGTGCATGCTCGTGCAAGGCAGAACACACAAGTACTAGTAGTTTATACTGGACACGCCAGCGAACCGGAAGCCAGTGCAACTTAATCAGTACCGGAGTAATATGCTGGTGTTTTCGCTGCCTTGCGATCAGTCTCGCTGCTGAATTTTGCACCATCTGCAACTTGGTCACGAGTGCCTCCGTAATGCCATACAATAGCGCGTTGCCGTAATCCAGCCGCGATATCACTAGGGCATGTACAATTGTCTTACACGCTTCTGTAGTAAGACAGTGTCTTATCTTTGAGATTGCGTAAATATGGTAGTACGCAGCCTTGCACATGCGCGACACCTGTGACGACATTGTCAATTCACAGTCGATCATAATCCCGAGGTTTCGGATGGTTGGTGATGGCACAATGTTACATCCGCATACACTAACACAAGAGACGTCTTGCAGATGTTTACGATTTGGCGCCGAGATGATAATTGCTTCGGTCTTGCTTTCATTGAGCAGGAGATTGTGGTCTGACATCCACAGTCTCGCTTCTTCAATGCATCGTTCGACGCGACAGACTGCATCGGCAGTTTCTCCATCCGGCACTCTACTCAGGTCAACATATAGTTGGGCGTCATCTGCATAGAGATGGTACTGAAGTTGATGCTTTCTGAAGATAGCACCCAATGGCAGCGTATAGATGGAGAAGAGGACTGGGCCCAACACAGATCCTTGTGGGATGCCTGATTCGATCAGCGTTCTATGCGAATTGTGGCCTATTACTGCTGTGTGTTGATGTTGAATAATGATCACAACACAATAACGCTTTGTTTTAAATTGGGCAACTTGTACTTTATATTCTTATTAAGAAATTGATGGCATGACAGTGTAGATTGCCCCGTGAAAGGTGTATGTAATTTGATTGGTTTAACTTAATTAAGATGATTATTGTGTAATGTCCGAAGTTTCGCATATGCCTAGTTGTCAGCAATAGTAGTTGACGTATGTGAAAATATAGCTGACTAATCGTCCCAACCATCATGTGATGTTGGTGCTGCTCCATCATTATGACATCATCCAGTAACTTTGTCTTATAGTGTGTACAACAGAACTAGTGAATACCTACCTATTAACAGTTCGTTGATTATCGACAGTTTATAGCGTTTTCTTATGCACATAACAAGTGTTACTCCGGAGGGGTGGGGGCTGACGCGTTTTACTCTTGTTTTTCCACTGTTTGTGTGTTTACTCTTGTTTCCCGCTGTTTGGCCTAGAATAATTCAGCAGGTGGCCACTTTGTAAGATCAGGTTGTAAAGCATTCCTATCTTCTCACTTCTCTGAACCCGATCACATACCATGTCATCAACACGTTTATTCTCTAAGTTCTTCTGCCAGTTGTATCTGTTTACCTGTTAGTAGTGTTCTGACGTGGCATGTAGCTATTTTTAGTCTACTCATTCTCTTTCGGCAACCCTGGTCCATTCGGTCGGATGTCCGGCATTGTAACCATTGTGCCACTGTGCTCTTTGGGCATACACACACAATCACACTCGCGCACACGCACATACATATACATACACACCCAGCAAATTGCATTCATGTATTGTGTACACATTCGCTAAACAAACGGCACAAACATACGAGTATACACATACATACCACTGATGCATGGCTCATTATGCACACGCATTTGTTAGTAACTGAATTGGTAGAATTGCTGTCAGCAACTGTATGCTTTCCAAGGTAAATGTCAATGTTGTGTGAATTAGCTTATAACTAAGCCTTTCCCGTAGAAGCCGCTGTTGACAAAATAGTAGACGGAAAAGCACATGAAATGAACGTGCTGTAATCTACGTAAGAATAAGTAATCCTACTGCGAGTTCTGGCTGAGAACCTGTAATAGGAAGGTGACAACCAGGTGGAGCCACTGCTGCAGGCCCAGTGATGGGGTTGACTTGACGCGAATTAAATAAGGTGTTGCTCAGTGAGAAAGGTGTATTTTACCCAGTTGCAAACAAACAAAATTGTTGATTTTTGTTTTGGTATCAGCCAAACAAAACAATTCAAACAGTCCTCGTTAGTCCAGTTGTACTCTGTAGGCACTGGGAAGCCACCCAACTAGTTGATGTTGTCACTGACTATAACATGGGAATGTATAAAAATAAGTGAACAATTACTTGTTTCACAATATCAGGCAAACCTTTTCCAATTCTGATGGTTCTAGACTCTGCCTATGTTGAGTTATGAATATTCCAAGTCATGCAATGGTGATATAATTGTTGCAGCTGGTCTTGAATGCGTTTTTTGCTTACCTTTGCTAAAGTAATATACACAACTGAGAGGTTAGCTACGTTGCCTTCATCTGGGATCATATTTTCACAGTACCAAAAATGGAGGTATAGAGTGTACATGTACAAACATATACATACGCACAAATATACATCCATATACACATATACATGCATATAGTTAGTGCATACATACAGTACTGCTTCAATCAAACACACCTATATAAATACGGCGGTACAGGACTCAAAACACGCAATACACCATTGAGTATGTTATCTGATGCAGTAATCTGCTCGCATGTTTCAATGGATTAAACCAAGTATCTAACACTCATCACCATGTGATAACCGCATAGGCCTGAGAACACACAGGATTTTGTTTATATATGTGATTTTGCATGTTATGTAGATATAACAATACTTGTGAATGTAATGTGGGTTGGCAGTAACGACGTGGCACTGACATTCCAGTCATAGGGAAGGCAGTAATGATGTGGTAGTGGCATTCCAGTGATAGGGGTGGCAGTAATGATGTGGTAGTGGCATTCCAGTGATAGAGGTGGCAGTAATGATGTGGTAGTGGCATTCCAGGAATAGGGGTGGCAGTAATTATGTGGTAGTGCCATTCCAGTGATAGGGGTGGCAGTAATGATGTGGTAGTGGCATTCCAGGAATAGGGGTGGCAGAAATGATGTGGTAGTGGCATTCCAGTGATAGGGGTGGCAGTAATGATGTGGCAGTGGCATTCCAGTGATAGGGGTGGCAGTAATGATGTGGTAGTGGCATTCCAGGAATAGGGGTGTCAGTAATATGATTGTCAGTGACTAGGATTGCAAAGACTGGTGTTGCAGTGACATGAAACAGTAATATGGGTGTCAATGCGGGTGACAGTGACGGGGTGGCTGTGTCAAGGGTGGCAAGTGACAGGGGAATACTCAATTGAAAGTGGCAGGAAAACCCCGTATTTGCAGCTATTGAATATTATGAACGACACATACACGTATGTGACATGTCTAACCGACACAGGTCTCTAAAACTGCATTCAGATGAATCGTCCTGAACATACTGCGCAACTTAAACACAATCACGTACAACTCAGTCATTTTATTTCACAGGTCCTCTCGCCCCATCACATAGGCATCGGCACAGCAAACTGACATTCTGCACATGTGGCTACAACAAGTCCATATTGTAACATGAACCTTCCAGTCTCGTTGTTGGAATTCGTTATGAATCTGGTTAAATGTCGCGCATATAAACACTATATTGCTATAGTTTTAAACCTGTTTTGATCACTTTGACTTGGTTATTTCTTCGTTATAGTCAGGCAACGAGCTTCATTCTTCCGTAACGTATATGTACCTCCGATGAGACCCACACATTGCATATACCGGTATTATTGACATATCATGAAAATAGTTTCTCACAGGTCGAAACAAAGTTCATCCTAAACTGACTGTATATTTTGGATACCTTTCCATGTCTTTTTCGTAAACCAATATTTTTTGTTAAGATTTACTAAATATAGTTGCTTCTCAAAACGAAGCATAGCATTTCGTTTCAGATCATTAATCAGCCGAGTTACGAGCCACTTTGAAAAATATAATGTACCGGCAAAAGTATGTACTTTGCCTAAGCTGTTGTGTCCGTAATCGAGGGTTGTGCAATATGTCTAGGAGCTGTTATGAAAGTTGTTCTGGCGACATAACAGTTGGCATCGAATAGTGATCATCTAATTTTTAGAAAAGATGGCATTTCAGTTATTGACCACCGATGTTACCGTCTAAATGCATCTCCTATATTGACACTTCCAGTCTAACCACAACATCAAGCTTTATCACCACCGGATGTATATATTAGATGCACTATTTTGTGAAGTACATGCAGCACATGTACAGTAAACAAATACATGAGTACTGTTACCATTGCCTCAAAATCTTACATCACGATTCGACGTTCACATCAGCTTGTTGATGTTCATCTCCTGAAGGGAAAAAACGAACTGAGTAAGGAATAAAATAAATCAAAGTAACTTCAATCGTTGATGGTCAGTTTGAAGTATCTTAGATTGAGTACGTCTCAGTGTAGACATCAAACGCGACGGATCCGTTTCACATCCGTTAGCTCAAACATCATCCGCTGGGTGGCGCTAGGCGTTAACGGACATTGGCACAGAATGGATGACGATTGCTACTGAAGAGACAAAGAACACAATCAGTGAATACAACACTTAGATGCATTCGAGTTACTTAAAAATTCATAGCAGAATAAGTGCAAAGTCAGCTCAAGTGCTTGCAGAAAATGAGAACAGTAGTTTGGAAAGCGTCACATTTCACTGTTAGTCCAACATACTTGTATCGCAATTATCTTTGGTGTATCCATTAGCGCATTTGCAAGTATACGTGTCAACTCCATCAATACATGTCCCGCCATTCTGCAGTCATCGATGTCTGCAAAGTAAAGAATATAGTTGTTTCAGAAGAGAAACGTATTACCTCAGCACAAAATACATTTCAAAACTATCGACAATTGTCTAACATTTACGGCAACACCAGTTACAGGAGGCTTATACAAAAGTGACGCGGCATGCCAAAACCAGGCTTTTGTAGGCAAGTTGACAATTCCATATTATTATTGATTCAATTAGAGGAGATGAAGAGCTTTAAAATCATACAAAGATGAACACTCTATCTTGTGTATGGGCGAAGTTATTCCACTTCATGTGCATACGTTTGTGGAATGTCACTTCCGAGAAAATGAGTGTTTAAAGTGATCGATCGTAAAAAATGATATCGTGGAACATTACTATTGCAACCACATCTTTTAATGCCCAAATTGTCCTGACATTTTGCGAAGACAAACAGATGGTATATACTCATAATATGTGAAAGTATAATTAGGAAATATCAAATATTAAGCCGGCGATATTTCCCCGCGCGCGCCGGGGGTTTGCGTAGCAGGAATGGGCGGCCTAAAATGGCCTACCCCGGTGTTGAAAATAATCATAAAAATAAACGTTCTCGACGGATTTGAATCATTGTTGTTATTTAGCAGCTAAGACGTATGGTTACATTTGTCTCGCAGGAAGTAGGAAATGTATCCGTTCAGTAATTATTTGGGTGCAGGATAGTGCGCTAAATTAGCCTAAAAACGGCTTTGTTTTAGACTAATTAGGTGTTAAATTAATGAGGGGCTTGCAATAAAATGCTCATTATTGCCTCTTTCAACATTATTTCTTGGAATCTATTATTGAAATATTGAAAGATTGATGATTTTGCTGATTGATTCCGCCAAGAACCCACTTTCGACATTTTGAGGGCATGCTGACTAATTACACCCTGGCCCCGATCGAGGATCTGCGACAAGCGCCGCGTCACAAATGTCACTCGTAATTAATTAAAATGTTACAACTGAATCGGCAGTTTGCTTTTATAATTTTAAGCAATGATTACTTTCTATGTTAAACCTGATCGCAAATATCATGTTTCGATTCACGCCGCATGTCGATTAGCACTTCGGATGCTGCAGATTGCTTAAAGAAATGTTTTGACTGTTGATGATTCGCCATGCTTGTTTTATTGCCGCCTATAATTTCTCTCTACTAAATCTTTCACTATATAGCCACTAAATGTGAGTTTGTATTAGTATACTTAGTACTGTGTTGTGTAGTTGTCACTTGTAATTGCGTTACAATACTTTATGATTAGATTTACACCATGTTTATGTTGCTAAAATATGTTTTGTAATTCAACGACAGCTTTTGTATTTGCGCGCGTTATTTGATGATTTAATTCACCCGTTCGACTGATAAGTTTAAATCACTATATTGTTACTATTTACTACTCTGTGTAACGGTGAGTTTAACGACTATTGTCTGACCTGTTTATACTGATATTTACGTGCGCTATTTCGAAATGTATTTGTGCCGTGTAAAAATAACTAATCGCCGTACATTTATCGAGTGTGCGCCTTGCAGTAATGTTACATTTTAGTACTTACCGTAGTCGCCAGGTGGCATCACTATTAATAGTGTGCTTTTAATTTTTACAGTTCGACTGTTGTGTTGTGTGTATTCTACCAATCAAGCGCCTTATATACACGTTCGAAAAATATTTAGTGAAAGAGTTATCGGCAAAAACGCGCCGGCCAAACTAACAACATAATTGCAGGATTGTTTGTAGTCAGACGGTCTAGTTATAGGTTCAATTAATCGTAATTGACCTTTCACTTCAAATCGGTATTCATTAATACATAACTGTTCCTGGTCCAAGCAACATACACACAAAATGACACACATTTACGTGAAGGTTACATCGATGCGATGTGTATGACACTGGCATAACAAATTATACATATAAATAATAGCGCAGTGGCGCAGTGGGAAGAACGTCGGACTCATTCTTCACGGCAGAATGTCCACATGATGGAAAATATATAAAGGACGTATAGTTAGTTTGGTATGATACTACTGTTTTTCATCGCGTCATCGCTTAAAATTCAATCTGTGTACAACACACCTGTTTCGCAACTGACACCCGCATATCCAGTAGAGCAGTTGCAAATGTAAGTGTTCATGCCATCAGTACATGTCGCACCATTCTGGCATGGCTTGTCTTTGCAGTCGTCAATGTCTACAAAGTAAAGAAACTGTTTGTTTCAGAAAAGAAACGTATTAGATCTACACAGAATACCTGTCACAACTATCGGTAATTGTCTTGCATTTGCGGTAAAAGCAGATACAGGAGACATAGTTAAATGTCACTCATTATAAATATCAAAAAGTCAGAATGATTACTAGTCAGAGGGTCTAGTTAGACGTCCAATTCATCGTAATTGACCAGTAGCTTCAAATCGGTATTTGTTAACATATACCTGTTCCTGGTCCAGACAAAATACACACAAAATGACACACATTTGCGAGAAGGTTGACAGAGCTGGCTTGAGACAGAGCTGGCTGCACCTATGTGGTTGCGCCTATGACAGAGCTCTGTAACATTGCGATCTTTCTATAAGTTGCTCTTATCTGGCACAGCTATTGTTTGGCAGAGGTGACCGTGAGTACATCTAGTCTGTGTTGAACGGATGAATTGAGATATATGTGCAACATCTTCGTAAGATTTTAATGTTTTTATCAACGAAATGAACCACTAATCGGTCAACCGTGACGCCAATTGTTGACAACGACTATCAACTACCGGCCAGTATGCAGGTCCATCGTCGTGCACCAGTGAGCGTCGCACTACATGGCCGAGCCTGACCAAGCCCTCTACACCTACAGTGCCTGTCGCTTACACCAGCTTGGCCAGTCGACAGATCCCAATTCGTCACGCTTGTTTCCTCGTACCTGGAACACCCTACGCGAGCTTGGTATAGCTATAAGGCGACCAACCAAGCGTGGCTGCCGAGGCGGACGTCAGCGTCAACATCAACAAGCTGTCTCCACTCTAATCGGCCATCGACCAAACAGCCCCTACGTGCGAGTGCGAACTTCACAACAACAACAACAACAACAACAACACGACAACCTAATTCCAGTCACACAAACAGCGAATCCGCTAGTCTGCCCGACTACAACTGCGTCATTATGCATACTCAACGCAAGATCTGTTCGCAACAAAACAACTGACATCTTAGACCACATCCACGAACATGACCTAGACATGGTTGCAATTACTGAAACCTGGCTCACTAACAAAGACTCTGACCTCCCTGTAAACAGAGCACTGACGCCACCCGGATACAATTTAATTCACCATCCCAGACGCAGCCGTCGCGGTGGTGGCATTGCAATAATACACAAGGAATCTGTCAAAGCAACGTCTTTGAAAACATTCAGTAACATTCATTCTTTTGAAGCTATGAGTTTAAAGTTAACGCTATTCGGAAAATGTGTGATTCTGCTCGTGGTTTATCGGCCACCACCAAACAAGAAGAATGGTTCATCGGTTGTCGATTTCTTCAAAGAGTTCGCTGATATTCTGGACATATACGCGACCCTGCCTGATGAACTGGTTATTGTTGGTGATTTTAATTTTCATTTCGACATTAACACTGACGTTCATGTGAGACGCTTCCGTGATATGTTGGATAGTCACGGCATGACACAGTATGTGGAAGTAGCAACACACCAAGAAGGTCACATTTTAGATTTAATTATCGCTCGCAGTTATTCCTGCGTGATGGGCACTGTCGTGGCTGACCTCATTTCAGATCACTGTGCGGTACATTGCCAAATTGCAATGCGCAAACCTCCTTTTCGAAGGGAACTAAAGACTTACCGCAAGATGAAAGCAATAAATTGGACTTCTTTTTCAACAGACATTGAGAATTCTGACTTATACACAAGTCAGGAACGACCATTAGAGGAGAGTGTAACGCAATACAATGACGTTCTTGGTGACCTTCTTGAGAAACATGCACCGTTGAAAACTAAATGGCTCATTATCCGCCCTGCTGCACCTTGGGTCAACGACAACATTCTGTCAGCGAGGAAGGAGAGACGAAGGATGGAGCGGCGATGGAGGCTGTCCAGGTTGACCGTCGACCGGGAAATCTTCATGAACCAAAAAGACATCGTTAAGAAGATGCTCTATGCTGCCAGGTCCGAGTTCTATGCCAACCGAATTAAGGACCAGGCTGGCAACCCAACAGCCTTTTCCGGACCGTGGGTTCTCTGTTGCAAACAAAACGTCTGCCAACATTGCCTAATGAACACCTGGGACAATTGCTAGACGAATTCAGCACCTATTTTATAGACAAAGTTGATACAATCAGACGCGACCTTGATAACATTGACAATTGCGTATCTATGCGTCCCGATGAGTCCTGTGGTATTTCCTCGTATCTGTCATCGTTCATGCCCACAACAACCGACGAGATCACCAAATTGGTCAGCAAATCAGCCTGTAAATCGTGCAAGTTAGACCCGATTCCTACTCATTTGCTGAAGGACAACTTATCCAGCCTTGCACCGGTCATCGCTGATACTGTGAACATGTCGATTGCGACAGGAGTATTCCCTTCAGCCTTTAAAAAGGCTCTCGTAACTCCGTTGCTGAAGAAAACAACGCTCGATTTAAACGAAGTCAAGAACTATCGTTCAGTGTCAAACCTGTGTTTTGTGTCAACAATGGTAGAGAAGGTCGTTGCTCTCCGTTTATCTAAGCATTTGTCAGACAACGATCTATATGAGCAAATGCAATCTGCTTATCGTCCAAACCACTGCACAGAGACAGCACTGCTGAGAGTACGCAAGGATTTGCTCTGTATACTTGATGAGCGCAAGGCTGCCATACTAGTGCTGCTAGATCAATCAGCAGCACTCGATACGATCGATCACACAATCATGTTAACCCGCCTCAGAGAGCGGTTTGGTATTACTGCAACATGTCTTGCGTGGTTTGAGTCGTACTTGGAGAACCGAAGTCAACGTATACAAATGCACGGCAGATTATCAGCGGAACGTCCAGTGGTGTTCGGTGTTCGGCAAGGTTCCGTTCTCGACCCTCTCATGTTTATATGCTACACTGCTCCACTCGGTGATATCGCACGTCGACACGGGATAAACGTTCACCTGTATGCCGATGACACCCAACTGTATCTCGCGTTCAGTCCCCAATCAGACGAAGACACAATCCAGGCAATCACGCGCATCCAAAATTGTGTCGCCGAATTACAAGATTGGATGAATATAAATAAACTGAAATTCAACGCTACAAAAACAGAAATTATTTTGATGTGCGCGCCACATATAAAGACCAAACTTTCTATGCCGCACATAGAACTTGGTGATACCGTTGTGCCAGTGTCCACTGTTGCCAAGAACATCGGCGTTTTCTTTGATGATGCTCTAAGCATGAACAACCAAGTGCAGCACACTTGCCGTGTAGCGTATTTCTATATCCATTGTATTGGAAAAATCCGAAACCTTCTCGATCAGAAAACAACAGAAATCATGATTCATTCTTACGCTACGTCTCGCCTTGACAACGGAAACTGCCTGCTGTACGGCATTTCCGACCACCTTCTTACAAAACTCCAAAGAGTGCAAAACGCTGCTGCCCGGCTCATAACCAAAACGAGGAAACACGACCACATCACTGCTGTTTTAATCAATCTTCACTGGCTTCCGATCAAACAGCGGATCGAGTATAAACTGTTACTGTTGACGTTTCGAAGCGTTCACGGACTAGCTGCGCCATACCTAAGCGACCTACTAATTCGCTACAAACCGACCCGTGCGCTACGCTTCGCGGATGCCCACCTGCTGGAGGTTCCTCGATGCCAACTGCGTACGCAGGGAGAAAAGGCAGTTTCAAGTGCTGCTCCACGGCTCTGGAACAATCTGCCGCTTGCCATGCGTACCACAGACTCCCTCAGTTCTTTCAAGAAGCAACTGAAGACACTTCTATTTAAAAGAGCATTTTCACTTTAAAAGAACAATCTATTAATATACGATTTTTTTTTAATATGTACTATTTATCAACTATTTTATTATTTATTTGTTTTTTATTGTAATATAATTAACTATTATTTAGTTTTAATATCTACTATTTTTAATATATATTATTTATCAACTATTTTAATATTTAATTTTTTTTTTTACATTGTAATATAATTAACTATTATTTATCAGTATGAGTATTTTAGTATTATTAAGATTAATAGTATTTATTTATATTGAACATATTTGTTTTTTTACTTATCTATTTATTTTACAATTACGTCTCTATTTTTTATTTTTTAGGTAATCTGTATATTCATGTAAAGTGTAATGCGCCTCTGAATGGTTTTATTACTAGATATATGGCGTAGATAAATACTGTATTTATTATTATTATTATTATTATTATTATTATTATTATTATTATTATTATTATTATTATTATTATTATTATGATAAGGTTATATTGATACGATGTATATGACACTGGCTTAACAAATTATACATTTAACTAAAGTCGCAGTGGCGCCGTGGGAAGAACGTCGGACTCTGGTCTAGGAGAACCCGCATACAGATCCTGTGCTACCGTGACAAACTGTGGGAAATGTTTTTCACTTCACATTGATCATGTTCACTCCGCTGCCTAAATGAGTAACCAGACTATAATCTTAGTGGGTACTTGTGAAAATAAATACATTTCGATCGTAACAGTAAGGAGTAAAGTGTAAAACAGTTGAGCTAGTCACTGAATAATGGATACTGCGCAATAACATGTATAACTTAGCTGTTTATCTAATGTTCTTCATGTGTAATTCGTTGTTTTCTGTCATGCCATTTCTTGTTACAGCAAAACTATTGCTTTGTTTTAGAGACTCACAGCGCATCGCTTAACTGTTGCCACAGTGCTAAGGTGGAAATGAACCCAACATTAGTCGGGTTTAGAGGGGTTAATGCGGGCATCGTTGATCGTAAACGAACATTAGCCAATAGTGCTACAAGACTAACCCTTCACGGCAGAATGTCCACATGATGTAAATGGATCAAGAGCCTATGGCAAGTTTGGCATGATATTACAGTTTTTTTTATCGCGTTATCGCATAACATTCAATCTGTGTACAACATACCTGTTTCGCAATTGACACCCGTATATCCAGTAGCGCAGTTGCAAACGTATGTGTTAATTCTATCAGTACATGTCGCACCATTATTGCATGGATAGCTGTTGCACTCATCAGCGTCTACAATGTAAATATTATTGTTTTCAGGCGAAACGTTATTGGCTCAATAAAGGTCACACGTGATGACAAATTACACCACCCAAGGGATGAATATCTTGTCACATTTGCGAGTTCATAAAATAAAAACCTGGCTATGCACCGATATACAAAACAAATATTTGTCTCAATATGTTCATACCAATTCAATATTGTTTACACTTCTATCTGATCTCATCTCAATCTAATGGTTTCTAGTGTTGTTAAACAATCTTTTTGGTTAGACTCATAGCATAACTAATATTCCTGTGTTTTGTTGTATCATTTTGGTTGCTCTCATGTATACTCTTTCTTGTGTATCAATATCTTTCTTGCGATTTTGACTCCATAATTGCCTATGCTATTCTAAATGAAGCCTATATATATTGCTTAGTACAGCGGTATTATTAGTTCTTTTTCCCTGTATAACATTAAACACCATAAACACTTCGTCCCCACATGTACTAATACACATCCTCCCTGGCCCTAGTAATATGTGATCTACCCGTTCAGTCACATGCTCTATCCTATATCTGGAAGATAAACAACATATTCTGTCCTGCTTATTGTCTTGTCTGATTTTACTAAAGTGGAGTCACCCATAAATGCCCTTTCTCTTCTCAATGCTCCCTCAAACACTGCCTCATAGTAGCTCTTGCTTTTTGCATCTACCTGGAAGTTAGGTTTTTCCCCTGCCGGTGTTTATGTTGTTCCTGTCTTTCCTGCCTCTTTTTGTTTCCTGTCATCATCACAGTTATTAATTTCCCTTTAGTCACATCTTCTCTCACTATCTTTCTTCCCTTCGTCTTTCTTCTTGTCACATATACTTATCTCCTTTCCTGTCCCATTGTCCGTCCCTCTTTATATAATGTCACTTTATCACCTGCCACCTTCCTGAATATCATGTTTTATGTTGTTATATCTCCTTTTGTTTTCCTTGCCATCACCTTCCCTCCTCTCACTCTCCTTTCCGCATCTTTCGTTTCACTCTCCCGCTCCTTCCGACCTCTCTCCCTGTCATCGCTCTCTATTCCGTCCGACTCTTCGGTCATTCTCATCTTCATCCTCTTCACAATATTTGTTACCTTAGCAATCTGTGCTGTTAGACAGTCCATCTTTCAACATCCCAAGCCCATGAAGGTAACCCGTTCATCCATTGTCTCTGCCCCATATTTCTGCATCCAGATAAGGCAACATCCACCAGGCTGGGGCAAGTGTCACACACACCAAGTGCCCTTTGCCTTCACTTTCCGTTGGCAAGGTGCCATATTAAGCCATTCGAAAAATCAAGTACAAGCAAATGAAGTGGAACACATATAGACATACTGGAAGTGAAGAAGAATATGCCATTTATAAAGAAGCACTTAACAAAGCTACATATGAAAGTACAAATTCAAAGAGAAGTTACGAAAAAAATAGCTTATGATATCAAACATGACAGCAAGAGTTTTTTATGCGTATGTTCGACGTAAACATACAATTCAGGAAAAGGTCGGTCATATAGAAAGTAATGATGGAAACATATTAACAGAGGGATTCTTAATGGCAGAAAACCTAAATGAATACTTTAGTTCGTTGTTTACCAGGGAAGATATTAGTGCATTACCAGTACCAGAGACTAAATTCGAAGGGACTATTTAGGACAATTAACACCAACAATTTTACCTAAGTTTACCTTCCAACAAACAACGCACTGTACGGTAAACCATTCCTCCATTGTCTCTGCCCAAGACTTTGCGCATCCAGATAAGGCTCAATCCACCAGGCCGGGGACAATTGTCACACAACAAATGCCCACTGAGGAGGTGCCATATTATGAATACTCAATTTTAACTTTATACCATAAACAACTGAATACCTACGATACCGTGAACGCTAAACACTGGTACCGTTTCATAGCCTATACGCTGGACACTATCTACATAAACAAACTAGTGTTTACGTTTTTTTGACAGCTGGTTAAAAATAAATAATTGTATTCACATTTCACTAGTCAATATGTTCTGCACTTCTTAGCCTGTGTCAGTGAAATTGTATAAAGTTGTTCTCTGTAATATAATGATCACATAACTACAATTTGAACATAAATACAGTGTATGGTTAATGTGCAGCAAGTTGATAAACATCACGATTTATTCAAAATATCACATTAACGTATCATCGTGAACGGCTGGGTGTCTTGAACGTAGTCACCCTGTGATAATACCGCTTTGCTGTACTGCTCACTCACCTCGCTCGCAATTGGAGCATGTGTACCCTGGAGGGCAGGAACAAGTGTACCGCTGTACCCCGTCCACACACGTGCCTACGTTCTGGCAAGGGTTGCTGGTGCACTGGTCGATCTCTGCAGGCAATACAGAAAATATAACTCTCTTTACAGATTATTGATAGCCGTAGGTAGGACGGACTTTAATTATTGTTAGGCAATTGACCACACGATGTATGGGTCGGTCTGATTAGTTAAAAATAAGTGCATGCGTCGTGATAACACTCACACCAGGATCAGCGCTAGCCAAGATCTTTAAACAGATACTTCAGGCAGTCAATCCGTTCCATTTCATGTTGGACACGTACAAATGCCCAGGCAAACATCACGCGTGAAACTGCTTATTCGTTCTCATGCTGGATCATGTAGCCCGACTATATGGGACTGAAGTGTTTCAAACATTTCGTTACTGTTTTATCAATCATGTATTTTCCACATACAGGTTTTACCCGTATTTCGGTACTACACAATATCAGCATTGTATCCGAAACGGTAGTAAACAAAGGCTCGGTCTAGTTATTCGATGACGTTTGTCACATTTAAACAAATGACACTTACTGTAACAGCTGTAGGTGACTTCAAGATATACTTCTTTTTTTATCGGTGCACACTCGATGGCACCGGTGGAGACCTTTGGAACCGGAATGTCGCACATCGTATAGCTTGTTCTCGCATCTCGTCAACACGTAGTCGTGCATGTTTATTTCACACGTCGCACCAGTATCACCTGGTGGGCATGTATTATCGTTATGGCGACCGAACATGGTTGTGTTGATATCAATAAGCGTGTCGAAAGGACATTTGAGGTTAAGCATCGTGCCGTAACACCCGAACGTTGCAACTGTAGAAGAAATAAAAAGACGAACACATTATTAATAATAATATTACTTTATTAAAAATGCAATTTCCAAAAGCTCTGACAAATAACCTAAACATTCAACGTAGGAGAAATACAAGCACAATAAATATAAAGCAAAACGTTGTGATACTACTTATAAACACAATCAAATAATTTAAATAACTGCGTTATTAGTAAAACTGTTATTAAACATTATCGTATTTATATATGTGCAATAATAGGTAGATAAATAAAGTACGAGTTGAGCAGTAACATTTCGAAGAAAGTAAAACATCAGCAGTAGTCTGATTTGAACATGATGCATCTTAAAACGTATGCATATTAAAACTTATGCAGAAACAATATGTATGAACCTCTTACATGAAATCTACCCGACTCTTTATTGTGATGTAGGAACCGACATGTGGTAATGGTAATGAAGATGCACAATATAGAATGGGTACTGTACAAAATACTACCGTAAAGGAACGGACTTAAGGGTTAACTAGTATTGCTGATATGAAGGTATCAGAGCAATATTGAATTGCAGCAGCGAAAATAATCCAAATTATAGGATTAGGCGAAATTAAGTGTACAGGGAAAATACTTATAATACCGCTGTACTAAGCAATAGATAGGCTTCATTTAGAATAGTATAGACAATTATATTATCCCAGGGTTGTGTCTTCAATTATTGATGATCAAAACATATGTTTTAGCACTGCATCAAACTACCACTCACTCTGCATGTAACTGACCATATAACTACAACGAATTCAATGGATACGTCCCGTCACCATAACGGATAGCTCATGTAAACAATAAAATGAAAAAACACGCAACCACCCATTTATCTCGTAACATATAATGGTTAGGCAATGTCATAAATGTGCATTTAAATGAAATGAACACAATTGTTTAATAGTTTCGACTCATTTAACACTGAGAGGTAATACATTCCAACGAATACGTGCAGCAACAAAAAAAGCCCTAGCTCCGATGTAGATATTGACAGTAGGGACAACAATTAAATCAGAATTATAATACCGAAGTACTATTATTTGTTTTACAGGAATAAACAATAAAAGTAAATATGATACGACCAAGCCTGGTTTGTAATACTATATATTTTGAAAGTATATGATATCGGACAGGAAGCCAACGCAGACTTCAGAAGTGGCGCAGAATGTAAAAACGAGGAGTTTATTTACAACTGTTACGTTACATTTTAAGAGCAACACACGGTTGTCTACATAGACTCATCATATCATCATCATTTGTTGGGTTTGTAAAAACCTTAGTCCAGCAGACCATGTTTGAAGGCAGTAAACTAAATAATTTATATAATTACAGATATATTGGAAATGTTTGTGTAAGACCTATATTTAAGGTGTTCTAAAGGTTTAACATCAGTAATTATATTGTGACGGTCGGATAAATATTGTTAAACCTATTTCCTGCGGTGGAGCCTTTTGTGGGTGATTGGCTGAACATTCACTTTTCTGAGGTTGCAGAAGGGCAAATAAACAACAAGCACACTAAATATTCCAAAGAACCACCTTGCTGAGAAACACCAATAGGTCGAGAAGCCAAGGGAATAATTATTTGTTCGTGAAACACACTTTGCAAACTTACATGGACAAAGCTGTTCGTTGCAAGGACGAATTTCTTATGACTAGCCAGAACACTCGATACTTCCGTTCGCGGCAGAAGGTTCGTTGCACAACCTAACCTTTTTCTGCGATCCTCCGCCGCATGTGTAAGAACACGATGACCACGATGACCAATTATTCCAGCCGCCATTAACAGGTGTGTCTGGGGATAACACGCTATATATGTGTTATATATTGATACACCAATAAAGTACTCAATGTAATGTAAACACATACTTCGTCAAATTATACCCGGATGTAGACATGATATTTACCTATAGTTTGACACCAAGTTTGCGTAAAAATTTATATATATATATATATATATATATATATATATATATATATATATATATATATATATATATATATATATATATATATAAAGAAAAACATTAGTTTCTAGCAAAATCAAGTCAGGAGTCGATCGTAGATATTTCACTATTCATGTTAGCCATGGCAGTGATAGTGGTCATGGTATTGGTAGGTAGCGGTCATTATAGTTGTAGTGGTGGTAGTGGTAGTGGTCATGGTAATGGCGGTGGTGGTGGTGGTGGTGGTGGTGGTGGTGGTAGTTGTAGTGGTCATGGTGGTGGTGGTAGTTGTAGTGGTCATGGTAGTGGAATAGGTAGTGGTTATAGTAGTGGTACTGGTAATGATCATGGTAGTTATAGTGATAAAGGCCATGATAGTGGTAGTAGTCATGGTAGTGGTACAGGTAGTGGTGCTTGTAGTATTAGTGGTAGAGTTCAGAGATCAAAGTAGTGGTAGTGATCATAGTCATGGTGGTGTACATGGTAGTGATAGTGGTAGTGATTAGTGTAGTTTTAGTGGTATTGGTAGTGTCAGTGGTCATGGTAGTGATAGAGGAAGTGGTAGTGGTAGTGGTCATGGTAGTGGTAGTGGTAATGACCATGATTGTGGTAGTGGTCATGGTGTGGTACAGGTAGTTTTACTTGTAGTGTTGTGTTAATGGTAGTAGTAGTGATAGTGGTAGTGGTCAATGCAGTGGTGCTGGTGGTGGTAGTGGTTATAATACTTGTATTGGTCATGGTAGCTGTAATGGTAATGTCCATGATAGTGGTAGCGGTCATGGTAGTGGTACATGTAGTAGAATATATGGTGGCCGTGGCCATGGTAGTGGCAGTGATAGAGGTAGTGGTATTGATATGGTTAGTGTTAGCGTTAGCGTTAGCGTTAGTGTTAGTGATAGTGGTAGTGATAGTGGTCATGGTAGTGGTCATGGTCATGGTCATGGTCATGGTCATGGTCGTGGTAATTGTAGAGGTCTTAGTAGTGGTAATGGTCATAGTAGTTGTAGTGGGCATGGTAGTGGTAGAGATAATTTTAATTGTAATGTTAGTGGTAGTAGTAGTTGTAGTTGTAGTTGTAGCTGTCATTTTAGAGGTTGTGGTAGTGCTCAGGGTAGCAGTGGTCTTGGTAGCTGGAGTGGCCATGGTATTGGAAGTGGAAATGGCCGTGGTATTGGTATATCATAGCAGTGTTACTGGATATGGTAGTGGTAGTGGCCATGATCATGGTAGTGAAAGTGCTAGTGGTTATTGTAGTGGTAATGGTCATGGTAGTTGTAGTGATCATGGTAATGGTATAGGTAGTGGTAATTGTAGTGTTAGTGTTAGT
>OZ024867.1:1357480-1384980 GCA_964017155.1 Oasisia sp. SBJ-2009
GCCGAGAGGGGCACAATAGGCCGAGAGGTGCACAATAGCCTGAGAGGGGCACAATATCCCAATTGTTCACCGCAGCGGCGGCGCTGCGGTTGTTACATCGGCCCACTCGCTGGGCGGCGCTGCGTATCAGAACTGTCAAGCGGGTCAACATGGCGGACATTAGAATTCCATGTTCTGAATGGAAACTGTTGAAGTTTACAAATATTAAACTGGTGGTACTGGTACCATAAGTTACGTGTTGCTGTTACTTAATGACAGTTTGGTATAACAAAACAATGATTGCCCTTCCGTTCGGGTGACACCAGGATTGCAACACCCTCGGAAGTGTTGTTGCCCTCGGGCTTCGCCCTCGGGCAACAACACTTCCTCGGGTGTTGCAATTCCTGGTGTCACCCTCACTCCAGGACAACAATTGTATATTGGACTATTATGTAATACATATATGTAATTATATAAAGAATGTGAAAGGTCGATTGCATTTTCTTATCGAGTGCGCATCCTTCGCTGAAGCCCTTATATTTGATAAACACGTGACATTTCTACGCATGCGCGATAAGTGTAATAGCATCAATGTGCAATGAAACGCACTACATTTATGGTGTAAATCCCACAATGATTATTGTGAAGATTTAATATTTTGTTCCATGTAGTGCTATAAAATCACTTAAAAATATGATATCAATGTCACAAATTATGCCCACTTCTGTCATGTGAATTGCCTTTGCTACATATGAAAACATATTTCAAAACTTGTTTGTCTCGTATTAATTTGCGATATATAACTTTGCTGCTTTTTGCTTATAGTAGCTGACGTTTTTCATACCAAATATGTATTTAATATGACATCCAGCTGGAAGCAGTAATGTACTTACTGGTAACTAGTGACAATGACTGACTCACGCATGTGCAGAAATTTCACCCGGATACGTTTAACGCCCGGAAATAGTAGAATTATGTGTGTGTGTGTGTGTGTGTGTGTGTGTGTGTGTGTGTGTGTGTGTGTATGTGTGTGTGTGTGTGTGTGTGTGTGTGTGTGTGTGTGTGTGTGTGTGTGTGTGTGTGTGTGTGTGTGTGTGTGTGTGTGTGTGTGTGTGTGTGTGTGTGTGTGTGTGTGTGTGTGTGTGTGTGTGTGTGTGTATACATTACGTTTATCCATATATCGCCTGATTTATGCCGTGCCGCACATTTAACTGGCGTTAAACAATGCAACAGGTATATGGCGCAAATAGAAGACACGATTTTTATCGCAGTTGGCATTTAAATTACTTTATTGGTGTCTGCATTTTGTAAGTAATCCGTTTAAAATGAATTGTAATAATGTGTAGTAAACTGTACCATAGAATGCCTAAACAGGTACATTTGACATCTACAGAAGCAATCAAACTGTGGCATGTTATTAAATATGTTTAACCATACGTTTGCATAACTGTAATAAAACAAGTGTTACAGATTTTGAATATCGCTATTCTTTTGAAATGTGTTTTTTATACATTGGAAACAATGGGATGTTTCGATTCATGAGTTCGACTCGCGCGCTGGCCACTAACTGACTAAGTCTGGGTCATTTCACGGTAACCGGGCTAAATGGTGTCCCGGCTCTTTTACATAGAAATATTCGATAAAGAAATCTCGTAAAACTATATTTCTTATATGTGTCGCTTTGTACAGTATTGTTCTTCATTTATAATACAATAATGGCATTCTAAGTCGTTATTCGCGTTATTTCTCGTTATATCTCCCAGTCGACGTCATCGAAAAGTGGCTGTCCCCACCACCTGGTCCTCAATTTGCACGTTATTATAAAGGTGTAATAATTACACAGTAAATTATAAATATATTCCGTATGGTTCTCATTGCGATGTCTCTCTTCATATTTGTCCAAAAAACAGTATTATTTATTAGATTTATGGAGTAGTCGATGTTTTCCAACATCAAAATATATGTCCCCTAGTTCCATGTCATCTACGTCACGACAACTTTAATGCCACGCCTGTCCAGAGTCGGAAGAACTACCACATCCACGTGGAATCACAATTACGTTACCGCCATATCTGCATATTGGAAACAACACCAAAACCGTTTTTGCTGCCATTTACGCGAGATATTCGACATTTCAGGGCAGGAGTCAGATGAGTAGGTTTATTCCATGTCATCTACGAACGGTCTGCACCGCGTGCTATACAGGTCAGACAAACATAATTATTGATAATCACGTGTTAAGTGGTGTCAATCAAGTCAATCAGAAATTGCATCACGATAGACAAGATATTGGTCACGACTCGCAAGGCACGTCATCTACGTCACAGTCATCTACGTCACATATTTGTCGTGACGGAGATGACATGGAGCGTGACGTAGATGACAAACGTAGTTGTAATTAAGATAAAACGGTGACATAATTAGCTGAAATTGGATAATTATCATCTTTGAGAAATTAAGTTAATATCTGATGATATTTTCCATTTTAAGATATTAATAATATTTAATACTAATATTTATTATTTATAAAGCGCAATATCCAAATATGCTCAAAGCGCTGTACAATAAAATATAAAGCTATTCATTATGTATTAAAACTAATAGTAATAGTAATAAATACAACTGTAACATTTACTTTAAGATAAAACAAATTATTGACATAACTACAGTGATGAACGGTACAGAAATAATATAAACAAGCGAACTAGGCTGGCCATTAAGAATTTCTTTAGAAAGAAAGAAAATGCCGAAGAAACCAGTAGGCATATGTACACATAAGTTGCAGATAACAAGCAAACATGCGTGCAACATCAAATTAGGTACAGTAGGTACGCAAAATAGTTATGATATAAAATACCATGGACTGTTTGGTACCACAAGCATTGAACCTTACAGCTGCCTGATCGTTATTCCTCGGGAAATCTTCAGATACAGTATTCATCTTATTATGACCAGAATCTGATCTGGAACAATATAGATGTATTGTAGGGCATTAAAGTTGCATTCTGACTTCCGCCATGTTTAAAATAAAATGTTCCAGTAAACCGGCATTCTCCATACACTATATATTGTTTTCCTCAACTACCTATCAACTTATTTTCACATAATATGCCATTTTAAGATAAAAAGGAGCAAAAGACGAAAAATTGTCCTGGCGAGCCTCTCCAGTTAGAATTCACTGATTGGTTTAGACCTCGAAGAAGGGAATTTCAGTGAAAAGCGTTGTCACGAGGGGCCACACTAAAAGGCGGGCCACAATTGGCAGACCGCACGGAAACCGCATACAACATTCACAAAGATGCCACCGCTCGATACGCTCCATATTTACGGCATGCCCAGTTGCCCACATACAAACTATCGCTGGCTACGCGCCTGTACGGTCAGTGGCTAATTGAGCATGATTTAAAAAACTAGGATCTAGTTGCCCAGTGGTGCGTCTAGCGACTGACGTGGATTTGTGGAACCCCATTGTGGCCCGCCTTTTAGTTTGCCCCATCGTTTACTTACGTTGACCGGAGAGTTCCGATGGTAAACTAGATCACCTTTTGGGAAACTCTAGAGCCGTTGTTTGTTGCAAACTTATATTTGATCAAATAACATATAAAACCACAAAGTGAGACATGTGGTAGGAAGTATACTAATAACCAAATATCGGTCATGGTGTACATTGACCTTTCTAAAATGCGTTAAAAATGGGAAATTATGTCAGAATGCAACTTTAAGTAGTTGTGTGATTGGGTGATAATTAACAACAAATCAAATGAACAGTTGAAATAATCTGCATATAACTATTGCATCGTTACTGCGTGACTAAGTATCATTGCAATTGTTGTTCTTGATGCATACCTACACCTGTCTAAATTACGCTATTATCTTTTTGTGAATAATTAAGTGATGCAAATATTCATAAATTTATATGAATTATCATAATAAAAATATTATATATTTTAGCATGCTGAATTTGTTTCTACGTTGCCCTATGTGTGAATTGTAATTGTTTGAGGTAATAATTAAGGCACTAAACATACATAAACTTATGAACATTACTTTGTAAGTATATGTAAAATATTGTCTGTAAATGGGGTCTATGTTAGTACATAATGTTATCTGGGGTTAGCAAACATTGACTAATCCCTGCAGATGTTTTTATTTGTAATTAGTACATGTGATAGCAATATAAGGTGACGTACATTTTAATGCAAGATCATAATAGACTTACTCTTACTTATCATTCGCCACGTTATCTTGTTATTGAGACGATGCGCCTCACCAAGTTCTCAGTAGGCTCCTCAGGTAGACGCCATATCATCGCCTTTGATTTGATTTGTGCCATCATTATCAAACAGCTATTGTTTCTGGGCTACTGTGTTCCCACTGTCACCCACAGCATTCACGTTATCAGCAAACTTTGCCAGGTTAACATAGTTTAGAAAATGAATAAAATTTATTTAACAGAAGAAACGTTTCCCTCCAAAAGGTATTATAATAGTAATTCCACCACTAGTGCATGGAAAACGACTACAGAAAGATGGCATGAATACAGCGTTTCAATACTAAACACATTTGCGAATATTTAGAGCAATGTGTGAAAACGTTGAAAAGGCATGCAAGTAATGATCCATAAGGGGTGCAGTGCGACCTCAAGAAGAGAGTAAGACTGCATCATATAATACCTACAGTAGGCGCATCTACACTGAACACTGAGCCACGGAATGTTAGAAGGAAAGATACACAGATTACGACCAGAGGATTCTGGCACTGAGTAATATGAACTTCTGTTTAAGAGACTGGAAGCACTTGACACCACTACTTGAGTAGATTAAGACGTCTACTAGATAGTGCGAACATAAATCGTGTGGCCTAATGTTTCATGCTGTTTTGACAAGCCATGAACAAAAACAAATATACACCCGTATCAACGTAGACGGCATATTCTAAAGTGTTAACATATATGTTAACATACAATGTCGTGAAAACAAATAATTTTCAGTGATGTTCTTACAGAAACTGGCAGACGGAATTCCGGTCCTATGCCCCATGGCATAGGACCAAGTAAAAAACGTGCGTCCTATCTGCGCTTTATAAAGTGCTCTTTGTGTTTGGCCAGAAAGTGTCACTTAAACCACTGTAAGAACAGATCAATAGTATTTTAAAATAGGCTAAGAGCGCGAACACAGTTAAGTGGTAGGTATTTTGACCTGTGACTGGATGGATTATACAAGTAATATACAAGTAATTTTACCGAGGCAGCACCTGCGACAGCGATTCGTGAATCGTGATGTCGACTAGTCAATTATCAATGTCACAACGTTGATAAACGATACAAAGGACACACGGACAGATACCTAGGAAATAGATAGATTAATATTCCTTTCCTTGTGATATCCACGATTACATTATAAAACATGAGAATCAAAGTAAAATCTAGGTAAATAATAGGGTAACATAAAATGACACGTCTAACTGACTCGAAACAATGTGTTACCCGGAAGGAAGGAACGGGAAGCGCCTGCGCTCTCCGAACAATTAGTTGGGGTTTCGCGGATTCCCCTCGTCTACAATTTGCCCAAATTAAAACGTCGGGACAATCGCGTAAGTGTCTGACTTCATTGTCTCTGTCTAACGTCCGGTTCATGCATACCAACTTTGCCATCGCAGAAATCCCGGCGTTTGTTGTCTCTTACTATTAGTTGTCTCGGTCCATCACACCCTTGGGTAGTTGGGGTGTTATGCATGTACCGAGACAATGATGTTGTCTCGGACTCTTTCTGTACGTCGGGTCGTTAACGCGAAAATCGCTATGCATGAACGCTGACAATTAAACGTCATGGCCTATTCGCGGGACGAAACGACGTGATTTTTAGACCTGCTATGCCGCTGGCCTAAAACCAGTTGTCTCGGACAATCGAGTAGAGTTTCACTACAATTAATGGCTGCCGTTATTTAACTGAAGTATAGAAACAGATGTGCAACACGAATAAACCGATTGCTTCGCGACCGAACGCATCCCTTAGCGACGACGAGCAAATATACACAAAGTTTATATTTTATAGACATTTAATTTTACAACTTACTGACGAGGTGAGAAACGAGATAGAATTTGTGCTTTCAGGTAAAGGTTCGCTAACGCCCATTTTACAAGTGCTCCTTACTGAGTTACTCTACGTTTTTATGCAACTGGAACCCTCCAAAACTGTATAGGCGTTAACATAGAGGGACTTTTATGTGTCGACCAGTCGGCGGTTAGTCGAACTGCAACTACAGTGACAAATGCCTTCCTCCGGCGGATGAAACAGTTCATTGAGTGGCCCGACCAACGGAAGGCAGGCAATAACATCAGAGCTTTCTACCGGATGAGACGCTTCCCTAATGTCATCGGGTGTGTGGACAGGACACACGTCCGGATCTCAAGTTTTGGCTCACCACATAGGTTAAGGGGACAGGGCGTTTTTCGACGAATGAGTAACGACCATGTGCCCACGTGGATAGCCTCTGTTTACACGGTACACATGATAATGTTTCTACGTGGTTCTGCTAGTGTTTACATTGTACACGTGGTAAACATAAGTATCTGTAACTATTTTTAGTAACTAAATAATGTTGTTGTGGTTAAACTACGCAGCCAGGAACAGCACACTTTTGTAATTTACACACATTTTAATTCAGTACACTTTGTTGCGCTGAAAAGTTTCTTTTTATCCCTAATATTAAGTCATGATTAGTGCATTTACATTTTTTGTCATGTACTTTAATTGTTAATTTTGTATTTGTTAATTATACTTTTATCAAGATATAATTCCACTTTACATATTAATTTCGTTTACCATGTCATTTATTTACATTGGTCAAAACTGTATGTGTTACTGTTACATTCTCACTACTAATTCGTTATTACAATGTTGCAAGTCGGCTATAACTATTTTTAATTGAGTAGTCATATTTTATACATTGATATGTTACAAATGTTGTATGTACACACCGCTGAGCAGAAACGTTTTCTGGATATACGGCGCTTTACAAATATAAATTGTTATTATTATTATAACTACTTCCGGGGTACGTATACAAACCATGTTGCTAAACGTAGGTCAAATATCACGAACACGTACCAATATTTTTCATTCTACATATCACAGGACTGCTTGAGAGGAAAACATAGCGGTTCAGTAACTTTAATTTATTAAATCAGTTATAGGGCCTGTAAAGGTGTTACGATGACGTCACTCCACGCGACTGGAGCTGATTGGGTACACGACATAATACATATAATTATAATAATTATGACGGATGACAGTTGTAGTTTCCGAGTGATGAATACTAGGAAAATCAGATGATAAGTATCCTGTGTTATAGCTCTCTGATCTTAATTGTCCGATTTAATATTGAATTTAAAACCCTGTCATAGCTGACGTAAACATACAGCGAATTATGTAGCGCAGATTGTATGAAAGATTTTAGGCAGTAAGTGTCATTTACGCCATTTGCATTTTACATTGCTGTACGTTGTACGTTCACAACAATCCAACAAGTTGTCTAAATTCACGCAATCATCATCAAAGTTGCCCCAAAACAGGTTGTACTGCGCGAAAACGGCATTCTTGATGATTGATCAAGATCGCAAAAATCTAAACACAAGTACTAGCCATCGATGTAATGACAGCCGCCGTAATAATCGATTAAAATGTATGCTTTCTGTGATCAATTGATTACTCTTGTTTGGCCACTGTTTGTCCTAGAATAATACTGCAGGTGGCCGCTTTGTAAGGTCAGGTTGTAAAGCATTCCTATCTTCTCACTTCTCTCAACCCGATCACATACTATGTCATCAACACGTTTATTCTCTAAGTTCTTCTGCCAGTTGTATATGTTTACCTGTTAGTAGTGTTCTGACGTTGCATGTAGCTATTTGTAATCTTTTTATTATCTTGCGGCAACCCTGGTCCCTTCGGTCGGGTGTCCGGCATTGTAACCATTATGCCACTGTGCTCTATGGGCATACACATGCGCACACACGCACGCGCACACACATACATACACACACAGCAAATTGCATTCATGTCTTGTGTACACTTTCGCTAAATAAAATAAATGCACAGACATACAAGTTTTCACATACACACATCTGATGCGTGGCACATATGGTCCGTGTATATACCGTTTTTTCCTTTTTCGTTTTCAAATTTGCGAACGAAAAACGGATAACGAATTCGTTTTTCGTTTTCAAATTTGCGAACGAAAAACCAAAAACGAATTCCTTTTTCGTTTTTCGTTTTGAAAAGTGAAGTAAAAAAAAAAAACGAATTCCTTTTTCGTTTTTCGTTTTCAAAAGTGAAGTAAGATAAACGAAAAACGAATTCGTTTTTCGTTTTTCGTTTTTCGTTTTTCGTTTTTCGTTTTTCGTTTTTCGTTTTTCGTTTTTCGTTTTTCGTTTTTCGTTTTTCGTTTTTCGTTTTTCGTTTTTCGTTTTTCGTTTTTCGTTTTTCGTTTTTCGTTTTTCGTTTTTCGTTTTTCGTTTTTCGTTTTTCGTTTTTGCATTTAGGATGCTTCGGTCGCACTGCCACATCGAGTGGCCGGTAACAATTGGTAGTTTCGGCGGGATACTTCGGTCGCACTGACAGCGTTTTGAAAACAAACTCGCAGAAATGGCATCAGCGAAGTGGTGTGTCTAAGTACCTACACGTGAATATTGGTCGTTTCGGCGCTGTTTTTTATGTTTCGACAATTTAATAAACTTTACTCAACCTTATACATGATTGATCAAAAGATGGATAAATCGAGAGTAGATGTACTTATTTTGTAACTGCAACTATGTGATGCAATAGTTATTTTAAATTTAGTTTGTAAAATAGTTGACTTAGGAGGCCGCTATTATGACTAATAAAAAGTCGCTATCTTAGGGGCCACTTTGGGTTTTTAAATTAGCAATTGTTTATGTAATTATTGAATTCCATAGACGGACCATAACGGATAGCTCAATTGTATTTAGGAGCATGTATATTCCTGAGTATTGTTTATTAACATTTGCTACTTTACGCATATTGTAAGTAGAGGATATGTGGTAAAAATAGAATACGTTAATGGCTTAATGTGTTGCTAGAGTTAGTGTTAATTCATTATTATTTAGCATATGTAGTAATTTGCAACAGTAGAAGTATTTTTGCATCCGTGTGTAAAATGCTGCTTTACATAATGTATCAGTCTTTTTAAAATTGTGATTGGATATGTTTTGATTAAACAAATATAGGTATTGTTTATTGTGTGAGGCATACTATTTGTAATATTCTTTATTACAAATGTATATTATGTCCTGAATGCATGTGTTCTGCTGTGTGCTGGTGTGAAATGATTATGCATATTTCTGGTTTGTGTTATCTGCCAATTTTGAAAGTATGCGGGTTATGTTTAATGTTTATATTTATAATAAAATTATACTATAACTACAATAAGTTGATATTCAACTTTTGCTTAAACACTAATTCTATGTGGGAGCTATATTTATTTGAAAATATTATTCTTACAAGTTTTTTTGCAATTTGTTTATTCAATTACATTTGTGTCCCTAGATCATTAGATGGTAATTAGTGTGAGGCAATATTATAGAATTATAGAGTGAAATATTTATTCTAGTTTGAATAATATGCTTTAACCTAGTTATAGGTCCAATTGTTCGAGACATCTGTTTGCTATTTTATCAATATGTTTAATCCAGTTTAAATGCGAGATTAATGTAAAGCCCATAATGTTAAACTGGTTAAATCTCTCAATATCTTCACTGTCAATTGTTAATGTTACTTCATCAACCTATTTATTAGGCATTTGAGAAAAAACTTTTGTTTTATTAATATTTTAATGATAATGTATAATAATAACACAAGTTTTATTGGCAATTCAACTGAGTTGGATTGACATTATACAATAAAATACAATTAACGCATCTGTATGTAGTTTTAGCTATATGTTTATTATAGGTCTTTATTAATCAGATATTCAATATTCACTGTGTTTCTTTCATCTGTGAAGGTTTTAATTGTACTTGTATCATCAAGTATCATGAGCATAAGTTATCATACCTCAAGATCTTACCTCAAGACCGGTCAGTAGTTGCCCAAACTGAGCATTGAGACCATCTCAAGATTTGTTTTCTGTTGTTGTAGTTCTCTATTGATGTATTTGTTTTCATGTTTTGTTTTTTATATCCGGTTTGTCAAAGCTGGTTAATTTGAAAAATTGTAATTATACAGATCTGGGTGACCTCTCCAATCTCTTCGGAGGTGTGACTTCAGTTCGTTTTCTGTTCTGGCCTGAACTGTATCTTCTGAAAGGGAGTTCCACATTTTAACCATTCTGTTCGAGAAGAAGTGGTGTCTGTAGTCAGCTGCACTCTGTGTTTGGAGTTTTTCGCTGTGCCCTCTTGTTGTACCACTGGCTTTTTTTTAACATCAACTTTGATGGGCACTGTGGAAATCTGCAATCCTGGTTGACCGAGTCTATTCTTTTGATAATTTTGAATGTCTGGATTATGTCTGTTCTCTGTCTTCTGAAGTTCAAGGTAGGAAGCCGTAATTCTATTAGTCTGTTGTTGTATGGCAGTCCCTTTGTTTCCGGCACAAGTCGTGTTGCCCACTGCTGAACTTGTTCACTGAGGTCTCTAATTATGTTATAGTTATGCTGGCTTTTGGAAATCATTGATATAATTATAGTAAATAACAATGTCAGTGGCACTAAAATTGATCCTTGGGGGACGCCTCTTTTTATAGGTAAATTATATCATTGTACCTCTTCTAGTCTTACAGACTGCTTATAGTTAGTTGAATATTATTGCTGTGAGCTCCATTCCAATGGCTCCTGGCTATCTCACTGATCAGTTTGCGTTAAAAATAGAATGCATGTTTGTCACACTTGCAACTCCATACATACTCCATTTCAGTTGTTAATAACCAGTCAGGTGACACTGTTTCATTTTCTATTGGAAACATGAATAAAAAAGATTACAAATAATAAAATAAATCATTAGACTGTTAAATCTTTAATTATAATGACATAAGATTATGTGCACTTCATAGACATCCCAAAAGGCATGACTAAGTGACAGTCCACATTCGACTGGCAAACTACTCAAACTCATCCACTTCTACATAACAATAATAGTAATAACAATAATAAAAATCTGATTGTCTGAGATAAAGTCCTTACTATGACTACCACTACCACCACCACACAAATATTTATTAATCTAAACAATCTACCAGCCAAATGCAAACAATCCCTCAGCCATATCTATCATGACATGTTTGCAAGTGTGTACATCTATCATGAGAAACTGTTAAAATGTGTGTTTTAAATATATCTGCACTGCTTGCATTCTGTATACATTCCGGGATAGCGTCCCAAAGTTTTCCAAACTTGTAAGCAAATTTACACTGGCCTAAAGGCAAGTTGTACTTATTGACAGGAATATTTGAGCAGTTGCAAGTGTGGCAATCATATACACTACTGTTTAATGTGAACGGATCACTGAGGTAGCCAGGAGCCATTGGAATGGAGCTCACAGCAATACACCTAACACAATAATATGCAACTAACTGTAAGCAGTATATAAGACAAGAAGAGGTACAATGACATACTTTACCTACAAAACGAGGCGTACAGATGCGTTAATTGTATTTTATTGTATAATGTCAATCCAACTAGAATAAAAAATTCACTCTATAATTCTATAATATTGCCTCACACTAATTACCATCTACTGATCTTGGGACACAAATGTAATTAAATAAACAAATTGCAAAAAAAACTTGTAAGAATCATATTTTCAAATAAATATAGCTCCACATAGAATTAATGTTTAAGCAAAAGTTAAATACCGACTTATTGTAGTTATATTGTAATTTTATTATAAATATAAACATAACATATTACCCGCATACTTTCAAAATTGGCAGATAACACAAACCAGAAATATGCATAATCATTTCACACCAGCACACAGCAGAACACATGCATTCAGGACATAATATACATTTGTAAAAAACAATATTACAAATAGTATGCCTCACACAATAAACAATACCTATATTTGTTTAATCAAAACGTATACAATCACAATTTAAAAAAGACTGATACATTATGTAAAGCAGCATTTTACACACAGATGCAAACATACTTCTACTGTTGTAAATTACTACATATGCAAAATAATAATGAATTAACACTAACTCACACATTAAGCCATTAACGTATTATATTTTTACCACATATCCTCTACTTACAATATGCGTAAAGTAGCAAATGTTAATCAACAATACTCAGGAATATACATGCTCCTAAATACAATTGGGCTATCCGTAATGGTCCGTCAATGGAATTCAATAATTACATAAAAAATTGCTAATTTAAAAACCCAAAGTGGCCCCTAAGATAGCGACTATTTATTAGTCATAATAGGGGCCTCCTAAGTCAAATATTTTACAAACTAAATTTAAAATAACTATTGCATCACATAGTTGCAGTTACAAAATAAATACATCTACTCTCGATTTATCCATCTTTCGATCTATCATATATAAGGTTGAGTAAAGTTTATTAAATTGTTGAAACATAAAAAAAACAGCGTCGAAACGACCAATATTCACGTGTAGGTACTTAGACATACCACTTCGCCGATGCAATTTTTGCGAGTTTATTTTCAAAACGCTGCCAGTGCGACCGAAGAATCCCGCCGAAACTACTACTATTTACCGACCACCCGAACTGGCAGTGCGACCGAAGCATCCTAAATGCAAAAACGAAAAACGAAAAACGAAAAACGAAAAACGAAAAAGGAATTCGTTTTTCGTTTTTCGTTCGCAAATTTGAAAACGAAAAACGAAAAACGAATTCGTTATCCGTTTTTCGTTCGCAAATTTAAAAACGAAAAAGGAAAAAACGGTATATACACGGACCACATATGCACAAGCGTGTATTAGTAACTGAATTGGTAGAATTGCTGATTTGCAACTGTATTCCTTTCCTTGTCCCTAAGTTGTTACTCAGTGAGAAAGGTGTATTTTACCCAGTTGCAATACAACATTTCAAACTTGTTGATTTTTTGTTTTTTGGTATCATCCAACCAAAACAATTCAAAAGTAAAGTCATAATTTCATGCAAAATATACTTGTAGTCGAGTTGCCATTTTGTGAACCTGGAAATGTTGGTCGTGTAAGGTTTTTTTGCTGAATCATATAGATTATGTGTCCCTGAACTAAAATCCGTGGGATGGCAATGCGCCATCCTTGGGCAACTCGTGGGAACCACGAAACTCCAAGATGGCTGCCGTGATCCTGGTAAATTACAAAATGTGTTCATCTTTACACTACATCATGCTAGGAACATAATTTTTGTATATACACGCATGCTTTGAGGTACGAAGAATTCAATGGAACCGTTTATAATAATGTCCGACTATGTTCACATGACCAAAATTCAAAATGGCCACCATTTTCACCAACAATAGCTAAAATCAAGCATAATTTGATTGCATTTTGCTATATAAATATGATTTTATCTTGTCCATTCCTATGTTTTACCATATAAGGACTTAAAAGGAAGTATTTCAACTGATGTCCGCCCAAGAAAACCGAGTAATGTCCAAAATTGCCGTCATTTTAACCAAACATATGCAAGAGCCACGATTTTGTGCCTATTCCTACGTTTTACCATATGGGCAAGAATATAGTACTGGTATATACTTGTACGGCCTTAATTGTACGTGAAATACATGTACCAACACATGAGGAATTTAATGTAATAATTTGATGTGGTCACGTGACACAAATTCAAGATGGCCGCCATTTCAACCGAAAATAGCTCGACGATTTATTTTCAATTTCACTTCAGCATTGAACATTCATCATGACTGAGTTCCAGGAAGGCTAATAGTTGTACCTTCAACTACCTGTACCATAGTTGTACAAGAAGCACACAAAGCTTGGGAAATGAAACACAAAATGGTACAACTTTAAAAGTATAACGTCAGAAGTACTGAATTATATAATTGCTGATACACACTGAGAACTTATTTGCAATGGCAAGTTTCATTTGGGCAATGACCCAGTGTACATTATTAATCATTGGTATTTAAACGATAAATCATTCCCATTACGTTCTCATAGAAAAGGTTATTCACCCATTCTCTCTAACTCCCCACTTCCTCCATACTATCACCTTCATCCTCATTATCATGTCCAGCTTCATTCTCATCATGTTTTGTGAAAGGATTGAAGCACATGGCTTCGCCAACACAATAATAGTATGGCGTGCAAGACAATCCTGCAGAATGACAGCTACATGCATGATTGCTGCTCGCTTTCCCGACATTAGATACATTACATGGCATGTGATGGAAATGCAGCATGTGTTGCCAGATGATGCCAAGATGGATCCGTTAGCAGGTGCTCATCTATGTCGTCACAGGCCAGGCATATGGAATTACGTGTCTGTAGACCAGTTTGGAGAGCAAACATACAGCACGAAGGGTAAGATGCCTGGGGGTTTGAAGGGATTAACCATGTCAGAAGACCAAGTAGCCATTTGGGTGGAGTCCTACCCCATCTGTGCCCATGTCACACTCGCCATAGAGTCCATGTATTCAGCTGATGATGAGACGAAGGAGGAGAAACGTAAGGAGGAAGGAGAGAAGAGGCGCATACTCGATACAGGTGACAGGAATTCGTTTTTACGAAGAGTTAAAGAAGCATTCCCATCCTCTCAAATGACAAGTTCTAGCCTCTATAACATAGGCAAAGTGGTGAATGCTTCTGTCAATGTCGAGGAAACCCTCAAGATGGAGGAGAGCATGTTCCTTGACTTCAGATCGTCATTACCTGTTGGTTTCCACGCTCCCCTGAAAAGAAAAGTCAAAACCATGGAATATATAAAATGCCAAGTTACCATAGGTGATAAGACGCTCTGTGACATTGCATCACCATTCTGTGTTTTCATCACAGTAGAGCAGCACCGACAAGCCGAACTTCAAACACTCTTTGACTATGAATTATGCGCTGTTCCTGCATCAATCATTGATGTATATGGATGTCTGAGGACAGGGACAAAATCTATTCTCGTCTCTAAACTGAGAATGGATGAGGGCAGGAGGAGCTGCTGGTCCTCTTGCAATGCGTGGAGTTGGCACACACCCTGCACCACTGACCAACTCCCAGCCGTAAGCAGCGATGTCAACAGCAGGCCGAGTCTGCTGGTCTGCTGCCTTCCAGAGCATTACTTGGTAGTGTGCTCGCCGGATGTGATATGCCAAATTTGCCGTCTATCCGTGGAAGCATTTTGCCCCATACAGCTTTCCCTCTTGTCCTTTTGGTGTAGAGGGCATACGTGGCAGAATCCATGCTTTCACCTGCAGCAACACCATAGAGCGAGCAAATAAATTTGCGTCCAGTCTCTAGCAACGGTTGGTGGTTAGCACTCTGTTCATCGAATATAGTGTAGAGGCCAGAGTGGTCGGCGGACTCTGTTCATCGAATAGAGTGTAGAGGCCAGAGTGGTCGGCGGACTTCAGTACCTTTAGCGCCGTTGCATTGCCATGACCAAATTGGGTAGGTCACAGCATCGCAGCCTGATAATGCATGCACACCGAACAATTGGAGGGATTTCGCACCAAGAAGCGAAACACTTGCATTGATATTGAGGATAGCCCACACCATCGATCAAGCTGCACAAGGGCTGTCATCTGCAATCTCCATACCTAGGCGATAAGCAGAACAAAGACGTCAGTGTCATCGCCAACCACTCGTACAATATTCTTACCATTCTTTACAGCTTCCAGAAGATAACTGATGCTTCATTATGGCTGTTCATACTCTCCTCTCTTCCAACCATCGCCACGTTGTTGCCCAAATGATATGTGAGAGAACTCTGACGAGAGCCTTCTTATTCGCTTTGCTCTACATGATGGCATCGCGGCATGGGAGCTTGCTTGATGTTGTGATATTGTAGTTAACAGACCCTTCACATGCACACCGGATTCGCTCATGATCTTTTGCTGATCTGTCATCAATGCGATCGAAGATGACCAGCACTTCTGTTGGTTGGTACTGACCGAGTCTGTCCTTCATGCTGTTGGCGAGATCTGAAGGAGACCCAGCATATGGACCAAACAATGTCATATAGGAGTTGTTGGCCAACGACGATGACTATGTCTGGAGCATATAGCTGAAGATCATCCACTTTCAGCTTACAGACGATAGTGGATTGTGTCCCTGTCCTCAGACATATGTATCGAGTATGCGCCTCTTCTCTCCTGCCTCCTTACGTTTCTCCTGCTTTATCTCATCATCAGCTGAATACATGGACTCTATGGCGAGTGTGACATGGGCACAGACGGGGTATGACGCTACCCAAATGGTCAATTGGTCTTCTGACATGGTTAATCCCTTCAAACCCCCAGGCATCTTATTCTTCTTGATGTATGTTTGCTCTCCAAACTGTTCTGCAGACAAAGAATTCTATATGCCTGGCCTATGACGACATAGATGAGTGTCTACTAACAGATCCATCTTGGCATCATCTGGCAACATATGCTGCATTTCCATCACATGCCATGTAATGTATCTAGCGTCGGGAAAGCTTGCAGCAGTTATGCATGTAGCTGTCATTCTGCAGGATTGTCTTGCACGCCATACTGTTATTGTGTTAGCGAAGCCATATGCTTCAATCCTTTCACCAAACATGATGAGAATGAAGCTAGACATGATAATGAGGATGAAGGTGATAGTATGGAGGAAGAGGGGAGTTAGAGAGAATTGTACCATTTTGTGTTTCATTTTCCAAGCTTGTTGTACTTCTTGTCAGCTGAAGTCATATACACATACATGAAGGTACAACTATTAGCCTTCCTGGAACTCAGTCATGATGAATGTTCAATGCTGAAGTGGAATTGAAAATAAATCGTCGAGCTATTTTCGGTTGAAATGGCGGCCATCTTGAATTTGTCACGTGACCACAGAAAATGATTACATTAAATTCCTCATGCGTTGGTACATGTATTTCACGTATAATTTAGGCCGTACATGTATATACCAGTACTATGTTCTTGCCCATATGCAAAAACGTAGGAATAGGCACAAAATCGTGGCTCTTGCCAAAATTACGGCCATTTTGAATATTACTCGGTTTTCTTGGGCGGGCATCAGCTGAAATACTTCCTTTTAAGTCCTAATATGGTAAAGCATAGGAATTGACAAAATAAAATCATATTTATATAGCAAAATTCAATCAAATTTTGCTCGATTTTAGCTATTGTTGGTGAAAATGGCGGCCATTTTGAATGTTGGTCATGTGAACATAGTCGGACATTATTGTAAACGGTTCCATTGAATTATTCGTACCTCAAAGCATGCGTGTATATACAACAATTATGTTCCTAGCATGATGTAGTGTAACGATGAACACATTTTGTAATTTACCAGGGTCACGGCAGCCATCTTGGATTTTCGTGGTTCCCACGAGTTGCCCAAGGATGGCGCATTGCCATCCCACGGATTTGAGTTCAGGGACACATAATCTATATGATTCAGCAAAAACCTTACACGACCAAACATTTCCAGGTTCCCTACAGTAGAGTATAGGGTGGCAACTCGACTATTGGGCGAGGGTCCACTTGGAATAACCAAATCAACTACGAGACATTGGGAGAACGTCCTAGTTAGTCCAGTTGTATTCTGTAGGCCCTGGGAAGCCACCCGATTAGTAAATGTTGTCACTGACTATACCATGTGATAGAAAATGATAAATGAACAATTATTTGTTTCACAATATCAGGTAAACCGTTTCCAATCCTGATGGTTCCAGACTCTGGCTAGGTTAACTTGAGTTATGAATCTTCGAAGTCATGCAATGGTGATATGATTGCTGCTGCTGGCCTTGAATGCGATTCTTGATTATCTTTGCTAACACAATATACACAACTGAGATTTTTGCTGCGCTGCGTTCAGGTGGGATATATCAAATATTCAGTGTATCAAAAATGCAGATATAGAGTGTACATGAACAAATATATACAGACGCACACATATACATCCACATCTACATGCTTATATCAGCACGTACAGACAGTACTATTTCAATCAAACACACCTATAAACATAAGGCTGAATAGGACTCAACAACTCAACACACCATTTAGTATGTTACCTGATACAGTAATCTGGTCGCATGTCAACTTCAAATGTTTCGATGAATTAAACCAAGTAGTTAACACTCATCGCCGTGTAATATCCGCATAGGCCGAGAACACACTGGATTGTGTTTATATGTGATTTTACTATTTTATGTAAACATAACAATACCTTTTTTTTAATGTAATGTGGGGTGGAAGTAACGACATTGCAGTGACATTCCAGTGATAGGGATGGCAGTAACGACGTGGCAGTGACATTCCAGTGATAGGGGTGGCAGTAATGACGAGGTAGTGACATTCCAGTGATAGCGATGGCAGTAACGACGTGGCAGTGACATTCCAGTGATAGGGGTAGCAGTAATGACGTGGCAGTCACATTCCAGTGAGAGGGATGGGAGTAACGACGTGGTTGTGACACTCCAGTGATAGGGGTGGCAATAGCGACATGGTAGTGACATTCCAGTGATAGAGGTGACAGTAACGACCTGGCAGTGACATTCCAGTAGTAGGGGTGGCAGTAATAATGTGGCAGTGACATTCCAGTGATAGGGGTGGCAGTAGCGATGTGGCAGTCACATTCCAGTGATAGGGATGGCAGTAACGACCTGGCAGTGACTTTCCTGTGATAGGGATGGCAGTAACGACGTGACTGTGACACTCCAGTGAGAGGGGTGGCAATAGCGACATGGTAGTGACATTCCAGTGATAGAGGTGGCAGTAACGACCTGGCAGTGTCAATCCAGTGATAGGGGTGGCAGTAATGATGTGGTAGTGACATTCCAGTGATAGGGGTGGCAGTAATGATGTGGCAGTGACATTCCAGTGATAGGGATAGCAATAACGACGTGGCTTTGACATTCCAGTGATAGGGGTGGCAATAGCGACATTGCAGTGACATTCTACTGATAGGGGTGGTAGTTATGATGTGGCAGTGACATTCCCGTGATAGGGTAGGCAGTAATGATGTGGTAGTGACATTCCAGTGACATGAGTGGCAGTGACTGGGATTGTAAAGACTGGTGTTGCAGTGACATGAAACAGTGATATGGGTGTCAATGCGGGTGACAGTGACAGGGGTGGCTGTGACAAGGGTGGCAAGTGACAAGGGAATAATCAATTGATAGAGGCAGGAAAACCCCGTATTTGCAGCTATTGAATATTATGAACGACACATACACGTATGTGACATGTTTAACCGACACAGGTCTCTGAAACTGCATTCAGATGAATCGTCCTGAAAATACTGCGCAACTTAAACACAATCACGTACAACTCACTCATTTTATTTCACAGGTTCTCTCGCCCCATCACATAGGCATAGGCACAGCAAACTGACATTATGTTCATGTGGCTACAACAAGTCCATATTATAACATGAACCTTCCAGTCTCGTTGTTGGAATTCGTTATAAATCTGGTTGAATGTCGCGCATATAACCACTATATGGCTATAGTTTTAAACCTGTTTTGATCACTTTGACCTGGTTATTTCTCCGTTATAGTCATGCAACGAGCGTCATCGTTCCGTAACGTGTATGTGCCACCGATGAGACCCATATACTGCATATACAGGTATTATGGACATATCATGACAATAGTTTATCACAGGTCGAAAGAAAGTTCCTCCTGAAATAACAGTATTTTTGGGATGCTTTTCCATGACTTTTTCGTAATCCAATATGTTTTTTTAAGGTTTACTAAAGATAGTTGCTCCTCAAAACGAAGCATAGCAATTCGTTTCAGATTATTAATCTGCCGTGTTACGAGACAAATACGTCACGTTAGCCAAATGAGTTACGAGAAAAATATAATGTACCAGTAAAAGTATGTACTTTGCCTAAGCTGTTGTGTCAGTAACATAGCGTTGTGCAATATTTCTAGGAGTTGTTATGAACGTTTACTTCTGGCGACATAACAGTTGGCATCGAATAACGATCATATATTTTTTAGAAAAGGTGGCATTTCAGTTATTGGCCACCAATGTTACCGTCTAAATGCATCTCCTATATTGACACTTCCCTTCTAACCACAAAATCAAGCTTTATCACCACCGGATGTATATATTAGATGCACTATTTTGTGAAGTACATGCAGTACATGTACAGTAAACAAATACATAAGTACTGTTACCATTGCCTCAAACTCTTACATCACGATTCGACGTTCACATGAGCTTGTTGATGTTCATCTCCTGAGAAAAAAAACGAACTGAGTAAGGAATAAAATAAATCAAAGTAACTTCAATCGTTGATGGTCAGTTTGAAGTATCTTAGATTGAGTACGTCTCGGTGTAGATATCAAACACGAGGAATCCGTTTCACATCCGTTAGCTCAAACATCATCCGCTGGGTGGCGCTAGGCGTTAACGGACATTGGCACGGGATGAATGGCGATTGCTTCTGAAGAGACAAAGAACACAATCAGTGAATACAACATTTAGATGCATGCGAGTTACTTCAAAATTCATAGCAGAATAATTGTCAAGTCAGCTCAAGTGCTTGCAGAAAATGAGAACAGTAGTTTGGAAAGCTGATTTATTAAGGATTGATATACAACTGTGTCCCAGGTATACTTTGGGCAAACAAATGCATGTTGCATGTACGTTAACACAGGCATAACAAAGATGCCCAACACCAGAAGTTGCAACATGGTGTATACTTATATATATATATATATATATATATATATATATATATATATATATATATATATTTAGATATATATATATATATATATATATATATATATATATATATATATATATATATATATATATATATATATATATATATATATATTTAATGACAAGTTGTATACGCTCGGGATCGGCCAAATTACCCCACCACATATATACTATTCCTGCTGCGCACCCATTCAACAACAAAACCAGACTTTGCTGATACGTTAGCGAAATATATATATATATATATATATCAGCTATATATATATATCAGCTATATATATATATATATATATATATATATATATATATATATATATATATATATCACCAACGTATCAGCAAAGTCTTGTTTTGTTTTTGAATGGGTGCGCCGCAGGAGCAGTATATGTGATCGGGTAATTTGGCCGATACCTAGCGTATACAACTTTGCAATAAAGCGCATGCAGGGAAAAGCAATGACGTACAAAATCCTAACTGCGTCTATTTGTTGATATTTTCGTTTAAATAAAACACGCGCAGGTTAAATTGGCTTAATTAAATTCGGTAAATTAAAAACCTTTAGTAAAATATAATATACATATATATTTTTTGACGTGGGATAGTTTTGATGTTTATCTGATATCACTTAAGATACGTGACAATAATGCATTAGAAATGCAACAATTTCCCCCACTATTTGTTGTGACGTTTATACGTCTGGTGATGCCGAGCGTATATACGAGACCGAGCGTGTGCAAATAAAATATCTCTAAAATAACGTAATATTGCCAATACAAGAAGAAGGTGAGAGACACGAGAAAAACAAATAGCCAAATCACGAAGATGTATGTAGCGGAAATTCTGAGGAGATCAGAAAACGACAATGAGTTACATAGAAAGAATGATCAAATCAAGGGAAGAGACTCCTTCTCATTGGCAAACCCTATGCAATACATATACAGGAAGTTCTGCCTTGAATTCAGCGATAGTAGGATGTCATTTACTGCATTCTGCAGGGGGAGACCAAGCTCAGAGACATGTGTTCCAGCGTCACGCCAACATGTCCACGAAGACGACGGACTCCAAAGTACTGCCAAAGTCCTTATCTGAACTAGCCTTGATGAGTGACGAAACCGTAAGGGAGAAACTGAATGACATGGACAGCACAAGACCATATATATATATATATATATATATATATATATATATATATATATAAATTGCGGATGTACAATACCAATATCACAAAAAAGTGAAGTGGTGGAGTACATTGATACATTGTCCCAAACATTGAGAGAAAACTCCACATAATTCAAAGCACATTTTGGAAGGGCTTTTACACAGTACGAGCTAATCAGACATCTCAGAGGTAAGCCTAACCTAAGCCTATGACGGAAACCACACTTCAGGTGGACAATGCAGATAACTGACAGGTGGACTACGCAAGTACGTGGATGAGATTGGGTCTGTGTGTTATGACAAGGCGCAGACAACATCCTCCCCATGACATTGCACTACAAAGATGAAGATGGAGAGGTGAAGGTTGAGTGTTTCGTTGGCCTGTCAGGTACAATGGCTCAGTCGGTGTCTTCAACACTCGCCTTTCTTAAAGCAATGATGTTAGAGCTACACCAAACTATTCCATTTTAAAAAACATCTATTTTGTGACCGACTGTCCACAGTCTCAATACTGAAATAGCTGAATATGTGCGTTGGTTGGCCTGGCCCAACTGACCAGTACACCAATTAACGAGGGGAAACATCCCTTCGTTGTTTCGTCTACGACGTATCAGAAATGGAGAAGATTTAAAAATTTTAACATAATGCACGTATCTGTTCCAGAGCAACACGCCGAGGCAAAGCAGAATACGACAAATGCACCTTATAACAATCATTTTCTATTTTAATAATAGAAATGAAGAATGCCTTTCAGCGATCCCGAGCGTATACCTATTTTAAACATCATCATGAAGATTACAGATGACAGTATCCGCATAAGATTTGTTCCATAGGAAAGGTAATTAGTCATTGCCTAATTGCCATTACGGTGATACTATACAAACAGTTCCATATAAAATGACAACTAATCAGATGACCACTTTTCTCTTTTTACAGGATACCGAAAACATATTCTAATGTCTAAATTCCATGATATCAAAAGAATGCTTCTAAACATTGTTATTGCAGTCCACGTGGAAACATAACTAAGTTACATACTAAAAATAAACGTCACGAAAACACAGTGGAAAAACGAAATACCATAACATATATATTAAATACACGATGTACAGGCATACACTCGGTATCGTGCAACACGGACACCCAGCTTCAAAGTGATGTAAAAGAGCCTGCTTTACTAATTAAGCTACCCACTTGTATTTACATGGTATTTATTAGTGACTAAAAGAAAAACGTGAAATATTGAATGCTAAATTTACCTCCAAAGCAAATTCTGTCGACGTCTCTTGGTATATATATATATATATATATATATATATATATATATATATATATATATTTGGTACACGAAATGGACAAATAACCACACATTTTCCGTAACAAGTGTTCCGTGAAATACGTGTTGTTAAATTAGGCCCTGTTCTAATCAATTACATTACTTTAAATAAAGCTGATGTTGCATGCCATACTGCATCGAAGCGAAGACAACATTATTTAATTAATTAGAAGATTAATTAAATGTTTCTCTTACAGATGGTGTCTCGTCAAGGCATAGCTAACGAAGCCCAGACAAATGTTGTTTTTATCTTTTTGATGTTTTAGACATTCGGACACAACGTAGTTGAGGCTAAAAGCAGTATACTAACCAGGAACGCGAAGATGCATACGCATAAACACGACACTTTGAATAATTGGGATTTGCTGCCTTTTGTACATATATTTGGCACTGTTGTACTCACGTTTGACCTTGATAGCAACGACTACGACCAGTGCAATGAACACGATGGTAAGGACCAAACACACAATGACGAGGACCACCCTCATCGACTCGCTGTCTGTAGACAAGAATAAAGATACCCTTAAAAATGGTACACAGGCGGTAATGTTAAATAGTGTAGGACGAGATAATATGGCACCACAATAACTAATCCGACAGAAGGCGCTGTAACGCAACCAGGGTCTTTGTGTCGTATTTTACATAATCTTGACGTGTAAAATACGGCACCGTTTTGTGGAACGCTTGTTTAAATCACCCTACAACCAGCTGTTGAACTCGCATGACACCGAAGTCTCGCATATAGCTAAATATGGATTCAGTCTGACATGTCCGTCAATGTGAAGGCATAATATGTACATTAATGTACATTTACAGCCGATGGAACGTCGACTGGTGGCCCAACGATATGTGTGCTGGTTCGATGCCAGAAAGGATGTTTAAAATAATCTACAGTTCACCGTATGCATCACACGAGACTGCTACGTCTTCCGCATAATTAACTATTAATATCGTATAACATGTCCTTCAATATGAAAGCATAATGTCTACATAATGTACATTTACAATCGATGAAATGTCGCGGAACGTTCAATTGGAGTCAGTGCCAAAATGGCGTTGTTTTGGCTGTTTGGCCGATATACAAACTATCGCTGGCTATGCGCTTGCACGGTCAATAGCTAAGTAAGGATACATATTTTATAAATAAGCGTACAACAAAACATGCAAAGAGATCCACGTTAGTCGCTAGAGGTGCTGATACGCAACTAGGGTCTAGTTGCGTATTAGCGCCTGCATCGACTAACGTGGATTTGTGGAACCTCATTGTGCAAAGTGATAACGTCGGTTCACATACTGACACAAACAAGCATACACACCAGCATACGCCCGCGCACACACACACACGCACACACACGCATATACACACACATACACACACAACTATACCACAAACGCACACTTGCACGCATATATATATATATATATATATATATATATATATATATATATATATATATATATATATATATATATATATATATATAACACAACATATATACTACATGCACCGGGACAAAAACACACTGTAAACAGATCGTTACATGACTTACATGGCTGCTTCTTCTCGAGATGTATGACCGGTGTTTTACCACGGGCTGGAAACAAACAGTTATTATTATAATACAATATACAAGCCAAGCTACCCACTGATGCTTTGAGCCAAGAGCCACGCTAAAACGTAGCACAATTGTATATGTCTAAGGGTCTAGTTGCGTATTAGCGCCTGCATCAACTAACGTGGATTTGTGGAACCTCATTGTGCAAAGTGATGACGTCGGTTCACATACTGACACAAACAAGCATACACACCAGCATACGCCCGCGCACCCACACACGCACACACACGCATATACACACATACACACACAACTATACCACAAACGCACACTTGCACGCATATATATATATATATATATATATATATATATATATATATATATATATATATATATGTATATATATATATATACATATATATATATATATATATATATATATATATATATATATATACATATATATAACACAACATATATACTACATGCACCGGGACAAAAACACACTGTAAACAGATCGTTACATGACTTACATGGCTGCTTCTTCTCGAGATGTATGACCGGTGTTTTACCACGGGCTGGAAACAAACAGTTATTATTATAATACAGTATACAAGCCAAGCTACCCACTGATGCTTTGAGCCAAGAGCCACGCTAAAACGTAGCACAATTGTATATGTCTAAGGGTCTAGTTGCGTATTAGCGCCTGCATCAACTAACGTGGATTTGTGGAACCTCATTGTGCAAAGTGATGACGTCGGTTCACATACTGACACAAACAAGCATACACACCAGCATACGCCCGCGCACACACACACGCACACACACGCATATACACACATACACACACAACTATACCACAAACGCACACTTGCACGCATATATATATATATATGTATATATATATATATATATATATATATATATATATATATATATATACATATATATATATATATATATATATATATATATACATATATATAACACAACATATATACTACATGCACCGGGACAAAAACACACTGTAAACAGATCGTTACATGACTTACATGGCTGCTTCTTCTCGAGATGTATGACCGGTGTTTTACCACGGGCTGGAAACAAACAGTTATTATTATAATACAGTATACAAGCCGTATACAAGCCAAGCTACCCATTGATGCTTTGAGCCAAGAGCCACGCTAAAACGTAGCACAATTGTATATGTCTAAGCGTATCCCAGAAATACATCGTGTGCACATACGTATGACGCAACAATGTCCTAACATATGGCAACTAGTGTTGGTGCTTGTGTGAAGCTAGGCCAATTTTCAAACGCCAATAATAAAATAAATGCTGACTGTTTCTAACTTCCAGCAACATTTGTACACGGAATAATTATCTTTAGCGTGATATTATTTAACATGGAATTCCACTGATCGAATTCACGTTCAACTTTTGAAATATTTTGAAATGTTGACGCCCAAGTTGAATATGTATATATATATATATATATATATATATATATATATATATACATATATATATATACACACATATATATATATATATATATATATATATATATATATATATATATATATATATATATATATATATATATATATATATATATATCCATATATATAATTGAGAAGCAAAAACCACAAACACAAAATCAGTCACATGGCGTCAGAAAGAAAATGTGATATATTTATACCATGCGAAAGCAACACTAACTGTTTTTCATTTCATGTATTATAATTTATGATGCCTGACAAATTGGCGAAGATATGCTAGTTTGAACATCGTTTTGATGAAAAACTGTAATCTGAGAAAAACGCACTTAAACATTAGCTAAACAAACACAATGGATACGGGCACTTTTATGTAGGCTAGATTACTCAAATTTGGACTGTGTTATGTAGACATAGTTTGTTGTTTGTGTATAAGTGTTCAAGTTATTACTTTAGCGAATTCAGTCTTTTTGAGCTATCAGTGTCCAGGTGGGTCTCTGTTTGGTCAAGTGCCGCCGTTGCGTCAGTGACCCGCGATTTGCAATCGTCCTCGCTCTCTTCTTCTATTATTTCGGATTCCGACGAAACGTTGTCATCACTTAATTCACTTTGCAATAAATAATCGTTTCCGAAGCGATCTAACTCTAAGGTTAAACTCGCACTGTCATCAGTGAATGACAGCTCCCTCAGTCACTGAGCCCGGAACGTCGCTCAATATTTCGATTCAACAGCCGAGCCAACTCAAGTTCGTTGGTACAAACGGTTGTCAACGATATACTTATTCAATAGCAATCCACATAAAAGCGCGCATTCTTAAAATACTGCTATAAAACAACAAATCAATGGCAATTCCACCACGTAAACAATCCAAGCAAACCGTTACTCACAGACAACAGACGGAACAGAAATGGATATCGTCCAATAGCCAACACGTATCGGATCACGTGGTAGCAACATGCCGCTTTGAATACAATGTTTAGGTTATTCTGATAGGTTGGTTTTGCATTTTACAGCGAAACCTGTTCTATATTCGGAGAGCTGATATTCTTAGCTTTCTGATGATGTACGGAATATGGCAATCGACCGAGGAATAATTCAGATATGGGCTCTTGAAAAAGTCA
>OZ024867.1:1392480-1404980 GCA_964017155.1 Oasisia sp. SBJ-2009
GCAATTCCAACCGTGATAAATCACCAATGAGAGCAAACGAAGGATTTGTCAACCAAGCGCAGGGAGGCATGGCTGGCAAATATCAACAGAAAGAAATCGCCTTTCAAATACGCCAAAGTCTGCTCAGATCATTTCACAACAGGTGAGTATGTCATTATTTAATACACTAGATATAGGTTGATAGTATTGTATATGTATTGACGGCCTTGTCGCTCATAAAAGAAATACGACTCAGTGATCGCAATCTTAAAGGACAAACAAAGTTAACTTTTACGTGGCATACACCTAATAGAGTTAATATAAAGTAACAATTTCCACATATACTCAATTTTTTAACGCCAGCGGTTTACCAGAAAAATATTGTTTAACACCCAGCCATCCAAATTTTATGCGCTACCCCATCTTAGACGAATAATGACGTCACGACGGTGATCTAGGCGCTCTCCACGTAGATTCCCTGCATATGGTTTGGCTGTTGTCATGAAATGGCTGCAACTCGGCAACGCGCGTAACATGCTGATGACGGTAAATATAAAGTTGTCTATTATTGTTATCGCTGAAATCATCCCATCAACTGATAATACATGTCTACATCACAGCATTTCTCCTCAAAATGGACCGAGCAAAGTGCCAAACAGTACGCCCGCAAATCACCAACGTGAATCCATTGCTTCAATACTACCGGTTGTTTCAACTATTATTGCAACCGTATGCCGAACACGAAGGCATAATTACTAAAGTTTACCGTAGATTTAACCACATATTTAGATACACGTCTATAAGCAGCTGCTAGATGTCACGCCAACTGAACGAACTGTCGAAGACTCGAAGTTGTTGACCCTTAACGACGTCGGCGGAAGCTGACCGAGATATAGAATGCCGCGCGCTGAATGGCCAAGCCAAATTAACCCTTCACCTATGGCGGCGTCTAGACCATCGTGGATTTCGTTAGAATTTTAGACTTTAAAGTCACATTCTGAGTAAACCTCTGACGTTAAAAAATTGAGTATATGTGGAAATTGTTACTTTGTATAAATCCATTAGGTGTATGACACGAAGCTGTAGCCTTTTTTGTCCTTTAACTAGCTGGTTGTAAAATGAAGCCGCCTGGCCCTAGCCCCCCTGTCACTCAGTGTCACTCACGCTGTATCTGTGTATCTGTGTGCAGGTTGCCCGATTTTTCTTAACGAATGGGCTGTTAAATTTCATGAATGACGGTTTTATTGTGTATGTTTTATTCTTTCAGGAAAACTTGTTTATCTCTACAACAATTTCCATCCAGACTGGGCTCCAGCTATAATGATGACAGATGAAGAACGCCAGCCCAAAAGTGATGAACGCAGTAATACAACAATTAAAAAGTAAATAAAATGTAAAACACATAACATGTATTGTGTTCCTTTGTCTTAATAAATACTGTTTAATAATGGATGATAGGGAACAAAACATTTCAAACGGCGTGGCATTCCAGAAGGTAAAAAAGCTGATATATTTTAAAATGACTTGGACCAAACCTGGAAATCAATAGTTTTCAGAATAAATTGACATGCACCTGTACAATTACGGTCCCCTTCAAGGAGCGCCATGAGTAACAAACCATTAACTTCAAGATAGTGCATGGAAAAACAATTGTGGAAACCGTTTCAGTTGTTCAAGTGTGTGAACATTGTATGTTTAATAGTTTCAACTTTTTTTAAGGTACAACAGAGCAACAGATCGAAAATAACTGAAAGTTCAACAGACTGCAGCACAAGCACTCCTAGATTTGTCCTTTGTCACTCCACCAGAATAGTCGGAGGAGGGTCTCCTAGAAGACAAGAGAGACATATTTACTCATTTAAGCTCTCCGAAAATGTGAAGCATAGTGAATTGAAATGTACCTGTAATGTTGATAATAACTCGGAAATTAACCTAAACTCTGAACTGATTACTAAAAAATATGTCAAGGGAAATGACAAGAAAGTGCTATATATGACTGGATTACCTAGTTATATGATACTGATAGCTGACTAATTTGAACTCCAGTTTGAAGTGGACATGATGCTTTCTAGTAGCTGCGGTAAGATTTGTTTCAGTCATATTCCAGTTTGAAATGATCAGGTTAATTTGTTTAACCAGTAATCATGATAATATAGATCAGATATGCTCAAGCTGCACACAGTCACTGGTGACTATTGTTCAGTATTAGCAACTACTATGGTATTATGTTCGAAATAAAACGTTTAAAATGTGATATATTACTACCTTTGTCACTCATTCTGCATAATGACAATATAATACTTAAGCATACAGTCCAGTCAAGCAGTGTAGATAGCGCCTCATCATACATTCTTGCAACATAAAAAAGTTTCTTGTTGACATTCACCAAAGTTCATTGTGGATGTGAAGAAATATGTTTTGATGCTGAACTTGGGCAGATCTCGACAGTACCACTTTCCCTGTGGTGTTCGTTAGCAGGCGTTGGTGGTCCCTGCACTGCTGCTGCTGACGTTGCTGGCTGAATTTTAGAAACATATTTCCCAACTAATTCAGGTAGCACAGCACGTTTAAAGAATACAGTTTTCTAGCTCGCAGATTTCATCCCATAGCGTATGATCAGGCTCCGTCCGGTCATGATGCAGGCCTTCCTCGGTCCAAATTACAAAGTCACAATAGTCCACATTGCACACAAATACCTGTGTCTGTATTTGGTAATAGTACTGGTGAGACTTTCGCAGCTGTATCTTACCGGCTACATTTTCCATGCATGACATTTTCTCCAGGCACTCTGGTATATCTTTATCTCTCACACAATAGGGACACTTAACTTCTACAGTTCCCTTCCCACAGCAGCTGCATTCAACTATGGAGTGCTCCAATATATGGATAGTCACTGCTTATGACACAGCCACTCTTCTCCACCTTGAAGGAGTCGTGATACTGCTTCATCCTTCTTCTGTAGGCTGCCAAGCCATCCTCCTCATGCTGACAGCCACACCGCGTTGCGTTCGTTCTGAAGCGGACTGTGTCAGGATAGTATACTGTCTTGATGAGGCAGGCTTCTCTACTTGTCCTACAGACGGCCTTCATCCTGTTAGCTGTGATGCGGCCAGTGCGGAATGTGTGCCATTCTTTGCAGTCATCCTGTTGCCTCGTCTTTTCTTCTACCAGTTGAACTTGGTCATTCGTGACACAAACACTTGCTCACACTTGTGGAACAATTCATCCTTGGAGAGATAAAACGCATGTTCATCCCAAAGTTCAGAGTGTAACAGTGGGTACTTCGAACTAAGCTGTCTCGGAACATAACCCTCAGCATAGTCCGAATGAATGAGAGAATGACAGGCATCTTGCCACTTTCATGCATACCTCTGAACAGGGTTGTCAGTTCATCATCAGTGGGTGGAGGCACATCAGGGAGTGTCATGGGTTTTGTCTGCCTGTTTGGTGGGGTCTGTGAGATGGCACAATCACTGTCTTTCTTCAACGATTTCGCAGATTTAAAGGTTATGTCTTCTACCTGTTCATAGTTGATGCCTTTCGTGCCCGATGGCAGCAGCCAGTATGCCTTTTCCTGGGTGACCGTACGACTGCTCCTTATTTCAATTGCCGAGCTCACAAAGAACAGGACTGCTCCTACGTGGGTGCATACTTCCCCCGATCCAGCCATACATGTGCAGTGATCATACAAGATGTTGCCATCCCTAGCTGTTATAATCCAGGGTTGTAGAGGAGTCTTTGAGATGCTTTGAGAAGGGCGACCATGAATAGAACCAACGTTTAATACATTGGCAATCAGATACAAAATATTCATATTACCATACATAACATAGCAAATATGTTGCGTAATTATGTGAATCACTGGGCAGTTAAGGATTAACAGTTAATTATTAATTAATTAATAATTTATCAATGAAAACAATTGTTTTAGTTCATGGCTGTGACTATCCTGCTGATTATTACATCATCTGACAAAATAAGTTTAACACAATTTTGTTCATATTATAGATAATCAATTATCATTGCAATAAAACAATTGTTTATATTATGTATGACTTAAACAAGTTACATAGTAAACATATCCATTATGCTGCTGGCTGGTATACACGTATAACAATACAACCTACAATATAACCGGTTAATTATCGTCAAGGCGTTAACAAGCACTACTCTCAATTAACCAACGTAGATTAGTAATCAAGAGCCCGGGCGCAACAGGTCAGAGGCGGAGCCCAGACGGAGGCTCGACTCGATTCGTGTCTAGACGATTACATTTGACAGTTATCCTGGCTGTCACAACAACGCGACCGTTGACTTCTCTTGAGCAAACATGTGACACCCAACCACAGATGAACTGGTTGTAGGTGTCGAAGTATTTGTACCCTTTCAGATCGTTCAGTGTGTACGCACTCTGAGAGTAAACGCAGTAATTTACTATGTTGGGATACGCGATGGCTGGCTTCGGATCAAACTTCCAGTCTTTCTTCGGCGTTTCGTACGGACCTTCACCGTTTATCAGACGTAATTTATCGTGATTCCGACTGTTAGTAACACTATCCGCGTACTTAACTTTCTTCTTTGATGTACTCGCCGGTGTACTCATTGTTAATTCACAAGCGCAGGGGCGAAATCTCTGTCTAAACAATGGCGGCTGCCATGGACGCTGTGGCCCGCTTGCCACACATCATGGCTGACGTCGAGAGGCGGGGCTGTTTTGGTCACGTGACTGAGAACCATGTATACAAATATGTGAACAGAGAAACTATAATTAAGTTACTAAAGTGTCGCATAAATAATGACACAAATAAATAAATAAATAAATCCAAATGTTAGTCCGACATACTTGTATCGCAATTGTTATCTGCGTATCCTTTAGCGCATTTGCAAGTATACTTGTCCACTCTATCAATGCATGTGCCGCCACTCTTGCATGGGTTGTTTTTGCAGTCATTGATGTCTACAAAGTAAAAATAGATGTGTTTCAGGAGAGAAACGTATTAGGTCAGCAGAGAATACATGTCACAACTATCAATAATTGTCTTGCGTTTACGGTAAAAACAGTTACATAAGACATATTCAAATGTCACTTATAATAAATTAAAATGCTACAACATAATTGCAAAATCATTACTAGTCAGACGGTCTAGTTAGTTATTCAATTCATCGTAAGTGACCCATAGCTTCATGGCGGTATTGGTTAATGCATACCTGTTTAACGCCTATAAGCCAACATTAGGTTCAGGCGATATATAAATTCAATGACAAACATTTACGTGAAAGGTACATGTATACGACGTATATGACACTTGCATTACATGGTATACATTTAACTAATAGCACAGTGGCGCAGTGGCGCAGTGTGGCTATTTTAACTTAAGGCACTATTTAGTTATTAAGTCTAAGTAAATATAGATATAAGTAAGTAGATATATAGGTAAGTATACATACAGCATAACATTGATAGGTGATTTTTGATTATTAATGTTGCATACATACATAACAGTCTTGTACAGTACATGCTACTTTGTAGCTTTGTAAAAAATACAGTCTAACGTACTTGGCAAATCCCTGTGTACTAAGTGAGATAAGTTTTATTTTTTTTATTTCAGGTAGGTTGTTTAATAAGAGTGGCAAAGAATGCCTGAGACATTTCTGTGCAAAGGTATGTTTAACTTTATAAGGGTATACTTTATTGTTGTGTCTTGTACAATGACTATATACTTCATGTTTAAATATAAACCTCTAATTTTGTAAATAGAATGGTAAATCATAGTGTAGATATTTACAGTAAAATTGTAATTGTTGTAATTTAAGGATGTCGACTACTTTTAATAAGCTGAGTTTTGTGTACAGTGGTTCAGTATGGGAAATGTAGTTACATAAAGTAATTATTCTCAAGGCTTTTTTCTGTAGTTTTATTATTCTGCTTGATTCAAAGCCCCATGCCATGATGCAGTAATTTATGTGTGGCACTATTAATGAATTATATAATATTTGTTTAATATCCAGAGTTAACATATGTTTCAATTTGTTTAAAATTCCAATTATTTTATAACACGCTTTTGATATTTTTCCAGTTTAAATTAGTATATATAATTACAAATTAAACTATATAATATAAGTTAAACCCAAAATATTAAAATCGGTAACTTGTTCAATATCTATGTTATCTATCTTCAGGTTGAGTGTCTGTATATATATATATATATATATATATATATATATATATATATATATATATATATATATTATAAATATCATGTATTTAGATGTTACTACATTTACTGATAATGTATTACTTTTGAGCCAGTCACTTATCTTAATAAGTTCTTCGTTTATTAATATCTCTAGAGTTTGGTCATGTATGTTATCAGTAAACGTGTTTAGTGTACTTGATAGAGTTGTATCGTCGGCGTAAAAGAGAAAGTTAAACAGTTTAGTTGCCTGAGCAAAATAATTGATATAATTTATATATGATAAATAAAAGTTGTTCTAAGAGTGAACCTTATAGTACACCTGTTGTAATTAATGACGTATTTGATTTGACATTGTCAATATCCGTGTATTGTTTACGATTTTCTAGGTACTGCTGAATAATTAGAGATTCATTTCACGTACATAATATTTCACTTTATCAATTAAAATTGTATGACCAATGGTATCACACGCTTTGGAAAGGTCAAAATGTTATGTTAATTGGCATTCCCTGTCCAGCTGGGTTATTATTCTCTCTATTAGTTCAAGTGCCGCACCTTATGTTGACTGTTTCGTCCGAAAACCATCCTGATGATCAAATAAAAGCTTAGAGTCTTTTTAAGTAACATGACAGTTGTTCAAAAATTATGTTTTCCAGTACTTTTGAAATAGCTGGTAGAAGTGATATTGGTCTATAATTACTAAATAATGTTTGCTTTCCTTTTTTATAGACTGGGATCACCTTTGCTATTTTTAATTTATCAGGGAATATTCCTGTGGTTAGCACTTGGTTTGTTAATAAAGCTAGATATTTGGTTAGTTCTGGTTCAATAATTATTAACAATTTAGTGGAGAGACGATCATATCCATAGCAACTTTTGTTGGGTAAATTAAGTATTTTCCTCTTTATGACATCTTCTTTAACGTATTTAAATGTAAAATTACTTTCTACTATTTTATTTAGATAATATGTATATCCTCGAATGCCTTTATATTTAATATTATTTGCCAGGTTACTACCTATATTGGTAACATTTTCATTGAATTTACTTACAATTTCAGATGTTCAGATAACCAACTCTCCTGAAGACGTAATATACTAAATGCAAAGTTTAACGAAGACAAATCATCATACAGATCATGTGCTACCGTGACAAACTCCTGAGAAATGTTTTGACTTCACAATGATGAAGGAAGTAAAGTGTAAACCAGTTGAGCTATACTGAATAATGAATGTTGCGCAGTAACACGTATAACTTAGCTGTGTTTACCTAATGTTCTCATGTGCAATTCGTTGCTTTCTGTCATGCCATTACGTGTTACAGCAAAACGATTGCTTTGTTATTAGAGACTCACAGCGCATCGCTTATATCTTGACGCATTGTTAGGACGGAAATGAGTGCACTATTAATAGGGTTCAGAGGGGGTAACACAGGCATCGGTGATCGTAAACGAAATGTAGCCAATAGTGTACCGTGCTACAACACTCACCCTTCACGGCAGAATGTATATGATGGAAATAGATAAAGAACCCATAGTAAGTTTGGTATGATATTACTGTTTTTATTAATCGCGTTATTGCTTAACATTTAATATGTGTACAGCAAACCTGTTTCGCAATTGACACCCGTATATCCAGTAGCGCAGTTGCAAATATATGTGTTCATTCCATCAATACATGTCGCACCATTCTGGCATGGCTTGTCTTTGCAGTCGTCAATGTCTACAAAGTAAAACAATGTTTGTTTCAGAAAACAAACGTATTAGATCAACACAGAATACATGTCACAACTACCAGAAATTTTCTTGCATTTGCGGTAAAAGAAGATACAGTAGATATAGTTAAATGTCACTCATCATAAATATAAAAAATGTCACTTATTACTATTATTACTAGTCAGAGGGACTAGTTAGACGTCCAATTCAACTGAATTAACCAGTAGCTTCAAATCGGTATTTGTTAATACCTACTTGTTCGTGGTCCAGGTAAAATACACACAAAACGACACACATTTGAGTGAAGGTTATATTGATACGATGTATATGACACTGGCTTAACAAATTATACATTTAACTAATGTCGCAGTGGCGCCGTGGGAAGAACGTCGGACTCTGGTCTAGGAGAACCCGCATACAGATCCTGTGCTACCGTGACAAACTGTGGGAAATGTTTTTCACTTCATAGTGATCATATTCACTCCGCGGTCTAAATGAGTACCTGACTATAATCTTTGTGGGTACTTGTGAAACAAAATACATTTCGATCGTAACAGAAAGGAGTAAAGTGTAAAACAGTTGAGCTAGATACCGAATAATGGATACTGCGCAATAACATGTATAACTTAATTGTTTATATAATGTTCTTCATGTGTAATTCGTTGGTTTTTGTCATGCCATTACTTGTTACAGCAAAACAATTGCTTTGTTTTTAGAGACTCACAGCGCATCGCTTAAATCTTGACACAGTGTTAAGGTGGAAATGAACCCAACATTAATGGGGTTCAGAGGGGTAACACAGGCATCGTTGATCGTAAACGAACATTAGCCAATAGTGCTACAACACTCACCCTTCACGGCAGAATATCCACATGATGTAAATAGGTAAATAACCTATGGTACCTTTGGTATGATATTACTGTTTTTTTTTATCGCGTTATCGTTTACAATTCAATATGTGTACAACATACCTGTTTTGCAATTGACACCCGTATATCCAGTAGCGCAGTTGCAAATGTATGTGTTCATTCCATCATTACATGTCGCACCATTACTGCATGGATAGCTGTTGCACTCGTCAACGTCTACAATTTAAATATTATTGTTTTCAGGCGAAACGTTATTGGCTCAATACCGATCACACAAAAACGTGATGACAAATTACACCCCACAACGGCTGAATAACTGGTCACATTTGCGAGTTCATATAATAAAAACCTGGCTATACACCGTAGTTGATATTTGTGAAGAAACAGTTGTCGCGAATAATTTGAAACGTAGCTCTATTCTTATCAATTAACTTGAGATTGTGTACGTTTAAGTTTGTCTACTAAAGAGTAAAGTGCATTGAACTATCCTGATGATTGTATGATGCGCAGTAATTATAACATAGATACATGTACTTTTACCTAATGTTATTGACGTATAATTCTTTGCTTTTCTGCAAACTACGTATTTGTTTTCAGAGGGGTTAACGTAGGCAACGATTACGAAAACCAAGAGTGTATCGTGTACCAAACCAAAACTGCAATCCCCAACACGGCATAATGATTAAGCGAACCATATTTCGCTTGAAATTATTTCACTAGTTTATATCGCGTTATCTCTTTAAAAGTCAATAGTAGTACGACATACTTGTTTCACAATTGCCACCCGTGGATCCTGCAGTGCAAATGCAAGTATATCCGTTCACACCATCGGTACATGTCCCATCATTAATGCATGGGTTGCTCTTGCAGTCTATGGAGTGAACAATATTGTTTTTCAGACGAAACAAATATTAGTTAGCAGAGTATACACGTCATGTTTATATATAATTGTTTTGTATTAATTATATAAGTAATTTAGTAGAAACGTTAAAATGTCACGCATCATAATTGCAGGATAATTAGTAGTATGATTACCATCACATAAATAATAAGTTTGGTCAAGGTAGTACACTCACACACTGTCACATATTTTCAGGAATGTCACCTTGATACGAAGTTGAATTCATGACAACACATTTAATGTAGCAGCTAGTAGCGCAGTAGCTAGAACGTCGGACTCTCGATTAAGACAAACCGTATTTAGATACTGTGCTGCCGTCTCAATCTTTGGGCACGTTTTTATATCTCTACATTGCTCCATGTCAGTGAGCTGTATGAATGAATACCAAAGAACAGACCGTGGTGGACATATGTTAATTGATAGTTTTTTCTTCACGTAACTTGCAGGGTAGATGGATGTTTTAAATGCATGTGATAATGATTATTAGCACTGCCTCATGATGGAAACAATATTCGGCTATTTACCTTCTACTAATACGTGTTTCCACATACATTCTAATGATTTTGTATGCGGCCAAAAATGGTAATGTTTTGTTTTATATAAGACGGTTCTGTGCGCGCATGCTCGATCCGAGGTCGCACTGCCAAATGCATGTGGGGCGTGTTAGTGTTGTTCTTCCAACAATCAATCGCAACGCAGATAGCATTGCAAGCAGTGCCTTACCAACATTTGTATTCGGAAAGACGAAGTCGCATGTGGTATATGATGTATATTTAGATCATTTTGCAAGTTATATCCAAACACAAGTACTAATTAAAATATATATTTCCTTGCCTTGATTCCCATTGATCTTAACAATAATTAAATATTAAATATTTTGTTTCAATGCATTTCATGATTTAATTCCAGAAGTAAGACATATGTTCCAATTACAATTATTTGATTGCATTGTGTACTGTTACTCATATTGCCTGAATATGGTAACAATTGGAAACTTCTTCTAATGTAATTTTGTTACAGGTAAAATTATTCCAAGTGCCAAAAGTTGAACTAGATGCTCTTAGATTGTTGGAGGTTTTGACGAATGCCTCGGTTATCCTGGCATGCATATATTTATGTAACTCCTTAGCTATTAAGCACTCTGATGTAAGTCATCGAAGTGTTGAGTGTACTATTCAAGTTGAGTACTATTACAGTGATCGGATCAGCAACTGCGCCACCATATTAGTTGTGGAATGTTATCATTTTGTTGCATATCAAATTTATTTACATTGATCGATCATATACATGATAACACAAATAACCAGTGATACACGTACAATACACGTACAATACACGTACAATACACGTACAATACACGTACAATAAGCTGCAACACCAGGTCATCTGGATGTTCACTGCAAGATATTTTAGCGATTATAAACATTTGCAGTTAATGTGTTACAACAGTTGATATCCAATTACCCTTCAGTAAATAGTTGTCCTACAAAACCTGTAAAACACATTTGTCTATAGATAATAACAATACACTTCTTATATGGCGCTCCATCCAAATAATTGTTCTAGGGCGCTGTACAGTGATTCTTCCTAATGGAGGTAAAATAATAACATAAATAAATAAATAAAACGCTAATATAATACTACTTCGATAATATTATATGGATAAGTTAAAATAAAGGCAATCATGTTCACTTAAAATACCAACATAAATTTGCACACAATTATACAGTGTATTAAAATAAATAAATACAAATATTAAATACAATAATGTAATCTATACCGGTGCCTCTGCAATAGATGCAAACACAATTTCCATAAGTATTTAATTGTTGTGGGTTAAATTCGGTTTCGCTCATTTGAAGTATCTAGGTAAGGCGGCTATCGGCACCACTTTGTACTGGTATGGCCAATAATTGAATCAATCGTGAAGTCCAAACAATGTGCAATGTTTACTAGTACGTTATAAAACGCGTCAGTAATTTATTCATGGGCTTTATTTATATGTAAGGCGCATTGTGTAAAATGTCTTTGAAACAAAATATTGCATCACATTTTTTGGCGGTAAGACTGATGAAAATGAATTGCTTAAAGTAGAACACGAAAGACCTGTGGCTTTGTTTCCAAGTGTCACATGTCAACAACATGTCACACCGAATATCCCAAACGTCTCTCATTGTTACACAAACCGGGGGGGGGGGGGCGCTCTTATATTGTTTTTGGGACATCCACACAACGTGTTATGTACTAGTTATTGTAATTATTCATTAGTAATTTTCAAATAACTTACTTCGTGCGAAAGAAGTATTGCACTCCAAGCACTTGTCCGATGAAGAAAAACGCCAACGCCAACGAAAAGTGGTCGCCACTTTACGGCACGTGTCGTAAAACTTCATTAAACCGCACAAGATTATCTAACTACATATTGACAAAAGCAATGGATATGTGTGCTTAACTACGATAACAGGTATTTCACGGTACACCGACGAACCTGTACGCCACACCACGATGCCTCCCAATGCCCCAGCTTTGATGTCGAAGTCGTCGCACTTATCTACTATCCATCGACAGGCCCGCACACTGAAATGTAAAGCGACCATAACCAACGTTTCTGACGTATGTATGTATGTATGAATGTATGTATTTATGCATGTATGTATGTATGTGTGCATGAATGTGTGTATGCATGTACTTGTATAATGTATATATGTACGTAAGAGTGAATGTATGCACAATGTATGAATGTGTGCAAGTATGTACGTAGGTGTGCATGCTTATATGTATATACGTATGTGTACACTATACACACACATATATATATATATATATATATATATATATAT
>OZ024867.1:1409980-1419980 GCA_964017155.1 Oasisia sp. SBJ-2009
GTGTCACAATAGTATACCAATTTCTGGATAATTAATTTGCCGACTAAGTTCACTATACAAGAAACCTATATGTTTATTGGCGACACATACGTACTTATTAAGTTAGCTATGATAGAATCCAGGATCCTATAGCTACTGGGTAGCTATTGGATCCACGATGAAATGCTTTCAAATGAGCCCCTGCATACATGTTTAGGAATGTACAGTTGTAGGACATGAAGACGCCTCTCTAAAAGACAACATTATTAATAGAGGATTTGAAACTACTTAAGTAAATGAGCAGTGTAGACTAAATAAAAATACGAAAGTTCTAATTTTCACAAAAGACTAAATGAAAGGAACAGATTGTCTGCTAATTGTGTGGGTGCTAGTACAGTGAATGTTTAAAAACAGAATCGACATAAACTTGAGAAGGGATTGATACACTTGGACAAGTAAGCCGCACAGTTGATACGTTTCCGTGTACACCTGCCGTCTAAAGGGGAGTGTCTAGGTGGTCATCTTATTTTAATCTTGTTGAAGTTACAGTCATCGGATAAAGCGAACATGTTAATATATTCTGTACTTTCATATCAATGATATCACTTATATTAATGTAGAGTTTGCTACATACATGCGGCTTGAACTCACGCACATGCACACATGCACACATCCAAATACGCATACACACACATGCACACACATGCACACACACATGTTTACAAAACATATCGCTATAGAGTAACATCCAAATAGAAAGTGTTATCTGAACAGGGTGTGACCAGTACAATATACAGATACACCCTGATGTGACTAATAGCTTCTGATATCTAGGCACCAATGATTTATGTTTAGATTCTGGGTTTAGATTATGACAGTTTTGTAGTATTGGTAGTGTTGGTAGTGTTGCAGCCCTGGACCATTGTGCTTATTCATAGAGTTAGATTTTTTTCTAAAGCAGACGTAGACAATTTGGGTCAAATCCTGCGCTGCATTTGTGGATATTTTGTATGAACAGTCTTTGTGCATTAATTATAGCATGGCTGGAAGATTCCGTAAAAAAATCGATACGTTGTCCAATTGGACATACCTGCTAGGAAAGTAGAGATTTTAGATGTCCTGAGTTTGAGCCAGCTAAAGGAGAGGTCCCTGGGTGACAATTAGTTATTCAATTATGGCTGATTGAATAGAGGATCAGTTATACTTGTTTCGCCTCACGACTGCTGTAGGTGCCGTTTAATGATTGTGTAAGGCTAATAACATTATGAAAAGACTTCAAGCTACAAATTCAGGTATATATCCTAATTCCTACATGGAAAACAGGATTCTGCACTTATTGTTTATTAATATGATAGTTTCAGAGTTACAAACACCCACAGTTGGTGGTTTGGTTACTCCATAATTGTATTTTAATGGCTTGTGACACGGCTAAAACCTGATCATTCATCAAATAACCTAATTATTACCTGATTTGAAACATATACCTATATATGTTTTTCAAAAAAAAAGCTTTTCAGAATCAAGCATACTATTAACGTTTGGCTCGGATCCAAGTATGACAAAGACAATAACACAATTTAAACAATGCCCTTAGACCAATGGTGATTTGTGACTTGGCTATTAATAAGACTAACATAGTTATATCTATCTATATATATATATATATACATATATACATATATATATATATATATATATATATATATATATATATATATATATAAGTCTAAAGGCAGCTTATGTCGACCAGTGCCTAGAGGACCTGGTTATGTAGACCAGGCATATTTTTTTATTTAATCCATTTTCCAAAGATGTAAAAATGGAACATTGTTTCTAATACTAATGTTTAACACATAATGAGAGTTCATCAAAATGTTTCAATAAATAAGGTATATGCCAACAAATCGGTCTACATAAAATAGCGCATGCACAGATGCCGATTGATGTAGTCCGGAGCAACGCATGAACAATATATTTACTATAAATCCACGTTAGTCGCTGGAGGCGCTGATATACGCAACTAGGGTCCAGTTGCGTATTAGCGCCTCTAGCGACTAACGTGGATTTGTGGAAGCCCATATTCGAGGGATCTATCGGTTCGCAACAAAGACAAAATGCAAGTTTTACTAATTTACACATACTAATATAGCATTGTGCATAAGTATGAAGCATATCGTACACTGAACACGAAACGCTAACCTTTCGTTCGGCATATACCATAAACATAGATTTATAAGAACTTGAACCCGGTATACATAACCCGGCACACAATAAACTCAAAAATATGCGCGGCACAGGACAAAACATGCTCAAAATCACTTAAGATGTTGTTTATTTTAAAATTGATTACGCACAGTACTTCACTGACATATTAGCTGTGTGCACAAGCAATGGTACTGATACATTCAATTGTGTTAGTTGTGAACTAACACGTCGAATCTTTATGTAGACCAGTTTTGGTCTACACAAAACAGCGGTCTGCATAGGCCGGTCCTATATGCATAATCGGTCGACATATGCTGCCTTTAGGAGTATATATATATATACATATATATATGTGTGTATATATATATTATATATATACAAGTACGTTAAACTGTAATTTGCCAAGTGTCAATGTGTGGTCTCAGTTCATTCACCGTCATGTAATAAATAATGTTGTGTTGAATCATCTGTTTTCGAACTCACAACTGCAGTACACGTTTTTACGATTTTATAATGCTAATAACTTTCTTATGTGTGACGTTATTGTACTACAATTTGCTATATCACCTACGTTTCGTATGGAGAACTGAATTCGGAATATCTTGTTCCAATTTATGTAATAGTTTTAGAGTTATATACATAACTATTTCCATTTTGGTGTACGATTACAACCTGATTGATCGGTACATATTTTAAATGTTATACCTAATACAACTACAGGTGCTTGCTTCTTCAATAAAAAAACTTATCATAATCAAATATAATAGTTAAGTGTGGCTGGGGACCAAATATGACAAGAAAACATAAAATGTTAAGAAATGAACTTATACCAAAGACGACTTGGCCATGTGGTCAATCACCAAGTATCGTATCCTTTCCTAGGATTAACATACACGTATTACCTGTATCTTTCTCAAGTTTTAACTGGTTGCCTCAATTCATTCAAATTCAAATAACTGTGTTTGTAGAGCTCGAGAACAAGTTAAATAATTCGAGCAAATAAAAAATATAAGTATTTATCTGAAACAGTTGTTATTTGTATTTGCAAATTGCTTAATCAAAGTATGTTAATTTTATAAAGCACATATTCCAATAACATGCTGAAAGCGCAGTGCAAGAGTAATAACCGAAATATTCAGCGTATATATATATATATATATATATATATATATATATATATATATATATATATATATATATATATATATACATATATATTGAATGGTCTAACGTTTCAAATGCTTTTGATAAATATAATATATATATATATATTAGATTTATCAAAAGCATTTGAAACGTTAGACCATTCAATTTGTTAAGCTAATTTGTATGGGATGGATGATGCTGCCGTAATGTCAATGTACAGTTACTGTACTAATATAAACTAATATGTAATCTACAGTTATACATTCTCTTCTTCGCTTCTAAATGTTGAAACACCATTATCGCATTAATGTTCATTTTGGATAGTTTGTTGTTACAATTCTGGAATAATATACAAACAATCAAACGGCAGTCTTTGATTTGCTTGCTTGAGGATAACATTACATTGTTTTGAGTACGGCCACGCCATCGACATCGTCAAATTTATCAAAAAAAGCGTCATGATTATCCGTACCAGGCCCTGTAGGCTCGAAGTTCACTGAGATAGAGTCTGTAATTTTAGTTTTTTAAAGAAACATTTGCAGGCCGTACAGTAAGTTCGAAACTTAATTCATTGAATAAGTAGCTAGTGCGCATGAACAACTAAGCAAGGTTTCAAAGATGAAATTACACAAATAATTTTGTATATTACAAGATAAGTTAATCTATGTGATAACATGTTGTTTTGTAGAACATCCCTGAAAACACATACAATATACATCATATTTTGTTTTTGTATGTGTTATTCAAACAAATAAGCAGTGTCGCCTAACCGATACGATTATCCAAATAAATATACATTCCATCTTCATGATGATTACATTTCAGTACACACAGAAATAACATTTATTAATAAAAGCTTAGGATAGAGTGCTCTTGCTCATTACTAAATTGTAACATATATATATATATATGTATATATATATATATATATATATATATATATATATATATATATATATATCATCATCATCATCATCATCATCATCATTAACATCATCATCATCATGCTGTCTGTCGCGATGCGCCAAACACTGCTTCCATCACTTGACTATTGCTCTCCATTTATCTCTCTGCTGTGAGAGTTATGTTAATGATTCCGTATTTGTGTCTCTCGTGTTTCACTTGATTGTATCCTTGAACCGGAGACGAGGGCGCCCTCTCTTTCTGTGACCAAAATACAATTGAGAGTAGAGAACGTGCTTTGGTAGCCTGGCTGGTGTCCAGTCCACGGGAGATTCTTTCTGATCAGAAGATCTTCCATAGATGGCAGCCCTGTCTCATCGAGTATTTCCTTGTTTGTCACCTTGTGCGTCCAGGTTATCCCGATGATCGAACGCAAATGTCACATCTTGAAGGCACGCAGCTTTTTCACCTGTCGTCTGTACACTGTCCAAGCCTCGGCTCCGTATATGAGGGTGGGCACCACGATTTCACAGTATATCTTGCCTTTAACCCGCATGGACACATGGTAGTTATTCCAGAGTCTCTGGCGTAGTCGGCCGAAAGTTGCATTAACCTAGCCCATGCTCCTCTGTATTTCATCACCAATGCATCAATTACTTGATAGTAGTTCCAAGGTAGGTGAATTCCAGAACATATTTCAGCTTCATTTCATCAACCATGATATCCTACTCTCCGGTTCTTGTGGAGTTGGATTGATACATCACCTCGGTCTTTTTGATGTTATCTTCAGGCATAACTTGTTGACGCATCTGATAAAGCATCCACTATTTTCTGCATCTCTTCAGCAGATTGTGCAACCAGTGCACTGTCATCTGCGAATAGCAGCTCTTTCAACAGCATCCGAGTAGTCTTGGTCTTCGCTCTGAAGTATGCGACGTTGAATAGGTCAGCGCTCTGTCTGGACTGTATGTAGACGCCATCACCATGTCTCGGATGTCTCGGAAAGCCTCGTCCAGCATTGCTGATAGGAAGATGAAGAGCGTGGGGACCAGTACAAAACCTTGCTTGGCCCCATTTGTGACAATGAACGATTCCGAGACTTCCCCTCCAACACTAGCATTCGCCACCATTTTGGTATGTAGTGCCTCGATCATAGTTGTGAATTTCTCTGGGCATCCATACTTCCCCAGTTGCTCCCATAGCCCTGTTCTCCCAACTGTATAGAACGCCTTACTGAAGTCAATAAATACCATGTACAGTGGTCGGTCCTGCTCAATGCACTTTTCTTGTAGTTGTCGGACACAAAATGTCACATCCACTGCGTTTACCTCTAAAGCCACATTGTTGCTCTGGAATTAACTCTGGTATTATATGGGTAGATAGTCTACTGAGGAGGATCCTGACGAAGATCTTGCCTGCTATGGAAAGAAGATATATTCCTGTATAATTCCCACAGTCTGTTCGAGCGCCTTTCTTGTGGATGGTTACAATGTTGGGTTGTGGTACAGAACCCACCTCCCATGCATTGGTGATTAGTTGGTGCAGTCTGCATAATCATCAACCATGATATCCTCCTCTCGGGTTCTTGTAGAGTTGGGTTGGTACAGCACCTCGGTCTTATTGATGTTAATCTTCAGGCCAAACTTCTTTGACGCATTGGAGAAAGCATCCACTATATTCTGCATCTCTTCAGCAGAGTGTGCAACCAGTGCACTGTCATCTGCGAATAGCAGCTCTCTCATCAGTATCCGAGTAGTCTTGGTCTTCGCTCTGAAGTGTGCGACATTGAATAGGTCAGCGCTCTGTCTGGACTGTATGTAGACGCCATCCCCCATGTCTCGGAAAGCATCATCGAGCATTGCTGATAGGAAGATGGAGAACAACGTGGGGGCCAGTACACATCCTTGCTTGACCCCATTTGTGACACTGAACGATTCCGAGACTTCCCCTCCAACACTAACATTCGCCATCATTCCGGTATGTAGTGCCTCGATCATTGTTGTGAACTTCTCTGGGCATCCATACTTCCTCAGTAGCTGCCATAGCCCGGTCCTCCCAACTGTATCGAACGCCTTACTGAAGTCGACAAATACCATGTAGAGTGGTCGGTCCTGCTCAATGCACTTTTCTTGTAGTTGTCGGAGACAAAATATCATATCCACAGTGCTCCGGTTACCTCTGAAGCCACATTGAGTCTCTGGAACTACCTCTGGTGTTATGTGGGTAGATAGTCTGTTGAGTAGGATCCTGGCGAAGATCTTGCCTGCTATGGAAAGAAGAGAGATTCCTCTATAGTTCCCACAGTCTGTTCGATCACCTTTCTTGTAGATGGTTACAATGCTGGCATCCTTCCATGCTTGTGGTACAGAACCCACCTCCCAGGCATTGGTGATTAGTTGGTGCAGTCTGCTGAACAGATTGTCTCCTCCGTGCTGCCATACGTCTGCAGGAATTCCATCTCCCACAAGTACTTTGTACTCTTTCAGGCCGGCGATTGCTCTAGCCATCTCATCCATGGTTGGAATCTCATTGAGGTTTGTCTTGATACTGCGCTGCGGGATGTTGTCCACAGCTTCGTGGTCTATGTTGCCAGGGACGTTGAATAGCTTCTGGAAGTGTTCACACCATCTTGCCACAACGATATTGCTGTCAGAGAAGGTCTCTATTCCATATTTTGTTTTTAGGTGAATATGTCCCTTCTTCTTGGGTGCCCATATTTCCTTCAGTCCATTGTAGAAGCCCTTGGTGTCATTTCTGTCAGCAGCTCTCTGCAGCTCCACTACCGTCCTTTCCCACCAGTCTGGTTTCAGTGTACGGTAGCGTTTTTGTAGCAGTCTGCAAGCATATTTGTATGCTACAGTAGTGGATATAGTGGACCTGTTTTGCAACACTCTCTAGTGGGCTTGGTCTCTTCTGCTAATTCGTCGTTGGGGTCGAACCAGTCCTGGTATTTTCTGTTTGGCTTGCCAAGATGTGTATTGGCTGTGTTGTATACGAGTATACGACCTGCTGCAGAGCTGCCTGTTCCTCGTCTGGTGTTGAATATGGCTGATGGTACTTAGTTTTGCAGTGTTGAACTTGGTCGACTTACTTGTCCCTTTTCTGTTGTGCTGTTGTCGTATTTTGAAAGCTACTTTTCACCTTAACATGTGGTGATCGGTCCAACAGTTAGCTCCATGCATGGCTCGGGCATGTGGATGTCCATCACCTCGTGATGATGAAGTCGATCATATGACAGTGTCTGGAACGAGGATGCATCCAGGTGGTCTTACGTTCGTCCTTCTGCTAGAACATGGAGTTCTTCACTATCAGTTCGAACTATTAGCACAGAGCCAGTAGAAGCCGAAATTGGAGTTGCATTTCCCAATACCATGTTTGCCCACGACCAAGAGCCAATTGTCACTTTCTCTTGCTATCTTCGCATTGAAGTATCCTATCAGCAGTAGTTTGTCTGATGCCACTGAGCAAACTTGCCAGCTGGTTGTAGAAGGCCTCCTTGTTTTCATCTGGGTTTGTCATTATTGGAGCGTACACGCTGATAATTGTAGCAAATATGTTCTTGCTCAGAGGTAGTATCACGGTCATGATTATGTCACTTACTGGCCGTGGCATTTCTGTCAGCTTTGTTATGATATCCTTTTTGATAGCACATTCCAGCCTCCCTTCTTTCTCCTTCGAGTTAGCCACTCCAGAAGAAAGAGTATTCCAAGTCGTTGAGACTACCATACTCTGATAACCTTGTTTCACATAGGGAGGCGATGTCGATATTATATTTGGCAAGTTCCATTGCTACCAGTGCCGTATATATTTATGGTCGGTCAGCTCCTTCTCGGTCGAGGAGAGTCCTGTCGTTCCATTGTGCAATTGTCAGTACATTTCATGGAAGCTGCTAGCAAAAAGTGTTGAAGTGCCGCTGGCTTTTGTATATTACTAGCTGCTCTCTCTCTCTCTCTCTCTCTCTCTCTCTCTCTCTCTCTCTCTCTCTCTCTATCCGGGAACAAATGCAGGTCTCACACCGGCAAGAACATGTCAAGACAGGCGCAAACTATTTGTCCCTGCAGTGGCTGGTAGAGATATGTTGGGAGTTCCAGACATCAACCGCCCTTGATGCTGCCACTGTGACATGGTTTTCTGTTTAGGGTTTGCTCCCTTAGTCTTCGGTTCTGTGAAAAACCTCTACCAGAAGGCAGTGGTTTACAACTCTGCAAGGCAGGGGCGTCAAACTCGCTGAGGTACTGCAATACCTGCATGCCAGTATATGTATATATATATATATATATATATATATATATATATATATATATATATATATATATATATATATATATATATATATATATATATTATACATATATATTACATATGTATATATATATATATATACTAGCGTGCACGTATTGCAGGTATATATATATATATATATATATATATATATATATATATATATATATATATATACCTGCAATACGTGCACGCTAGTATATATATATATATATATATATATATATATATATATATATATATATATATACGGGTGGGCAAGCGAGCTAGCGGGCATGTATACATATATATATATATATATATATATATATATATATATATATATATATATATATATATATGTATACATGCCCGCTAGCTCGCTTGCCCACCCGTATATATATATATATATATATATATATATATATATATACTAGCGTGCACGTATTGCAGGTATATATATATATATATATATATATATATATATATATATATATATATATATATATATATATATATATATATATATATATATATATATATGTATACATGCCCGCTAGCTCGCTTGCCCACCCGTATATATATATATATACTAGCGTGCACGTATTGCAGGTATATATATATATATATATATATATATATATATGTATACATGCCCGCTAGCTCGCTTGCCCACACGTATATATATATATATATATATATATATATATATATAATATTACATGCATATATTCATATATAGCTCGCCTTCCCACCTATATATATATATATATATATATATATATATATATATATATATATATATATATATATGGGTGGGAAGGCGAGCTAGCGGGCATATCTACATACATATATACATAACTATTTGATACAGAGCATGAATAGAGAAGAGTGATTTACCTGAATCCGCCGACACTATCTTATCGACATTATAGTAAACGGCTATCCCTTCGATCGCCATCATATTCGTCATCATATCCTTCACAATTGTTACAGGGTCAGTGCCATTGAGTTGGGATCTGTAGATATCAGGCGGGTTCTGCGTGGCGTGGAAGAGCAATCTGGACATAATACAGCTAAAGTAATACGGCGATATACGCAAACCCCAAATACACTAATGACAGTCTCATCCAAGTCTACATGCTGCTTACAATTAGCGGTGCCTGGTAGGAATGGATGCGTATGTTTTCACGATGAAACGCAAGCTTGATCAACAAACCATTTTATATATTATGTAAAATAATGTTGCTGAACATTTGGCTAGGAAACGTTCGTTTCAATGCTTGTTCATGATTGATGTTACTTATGTTGTCATACGTGTTATTGTACTACCAAGGTCGCGTACAATTATGGAAATGGCATTTCTTAGTGTTGTACTGTTGTACAATATAGACAAGGTAGTTTGTTTGAAATATTGAATCAGCATCACTCCAATTGGACGCGTTTCCTTTTGTTAACCACAGTGTGCATAATAAAAATAGTAATGATCTAAAATGCATAGTATTTA
>OZ024867.1:1424980-1457480 GCA_964017155.1 Oasisia sp. SBJ-2009
GGGTTGCAGCATTCATCACCTGCTGTGCAGATGCAGTAGATTGTGCAGCTGAGTTTTTCACGGTAACAGCTACAATTGCCTTCCTTGCATGCCTTGTCCTTCGCTCGACAGCGGCAGCTAATGATGTTCATTAGAAGCGGTGGTCCTGGTGGACCACTGTCAGTGCTGGGGCAAGTTATCCCATCGTCTATTTTCCAACCATAGTCTGCGATGTAGACATCTGGAGGTCCCTGTTGGTCAGCTGCCTTCCAAAGCAACATCTGCAGGTGAGCACGTCGCACGTGGATATAAAGATTTGTGTCCGTCGGAGGCAGTAACATGATGCGCAGTGGTTTCGCCTGTTTGCGGGTGTGCGTATTGTAGCGAGCTTGAGTCATCGAGGTTCCCGTAGGTTGTCCATACAGTGCCGCAAAGAAATGCTGTCCAACTGCCATGAGGTCCATGTGAGTGGCACTCTCCTCACCCAGTACGTCGAATAGCCCTGGAAAGTTGCCTGCTTTCAGTGTCTTCAGAACAGAAGCCTTGCCTTTGCCGAAGGGGTAGGAATCAGAATCACAGCCGCTTAATACATGGGCTCCAAGTAGCGTTGATGTTATCGAAATATCGGCTAAGGACCATGAGAGGCAGCGGCGAGCTGGTGTTGGCTCCAATACATTCAACCCGGACCTCAACAGCCCTCTGCCAAGTCGTGAGGCAGTGATGAAGAACAAACACAACTAGCGTGGCCTGTCACGTCTTCTCAGCACGTTCAACCTGGGGTGTGGGGTGTCAGTTGAGAGCAGGGATGATGGCGTCTTCTTGCACGATGAAGCTGACATCACCATCATCAACTATCTGTTTCAAGCCGCCGATGCTGGTCGTCAGGTGGTTAGAATCTTCAGCAGCGACAGCGACATATTCATGCTGCTGGTGTACTGGACGTGGCGCTATGACCTTCAGGTTCGTGTTTCTGTGCAAATGGAGAAGTGGGATGGTGTTGTCCTTGACATCAACGCCACATGTGCCAACTTAGGAGACACAGTGTGCCCACAGCTACTTGGAGCCCATGTATTAAGCGGCTGTGGTACTGTTGCCTACCCCTTCGGCAAAGGCAAGGCTTCTGTTCTGAAGACACTGAAAGCAGGCAACTTTCCAGGGCTATTCGACGTACTGGGTGAGGAGAGTGCCACTCACGTGGACCTCATGGCAGTTGGACAGCATTTCTTTGCGGCACTGTATGGACAACCCACGAGCACCTCGATGACTCAAGCTCGCTACAATATGTACACCCGCAAACAGGCGAAGCCACTGCGCATCATGTTACTGCCTCCGACGGACAGACACAAACCTTTACCTCCACGTGCGACGTGCTCACCTGCAGATGTTGCTTTGGAAGGCAGCTGACCAACAGGGACCTCCAGATGTCTCCATCGCAGACTATGTTTGGAAAATAGACGATGGGATAACTTGCCCCAGCATTGACAGTGGTCCACCAGGACCACCGCTTCTAATGAACATCATTAGCTGCCGCTGTCGAGCGAAGGACAAGGCATGCAAGGAAGGCAATTGTAGCTGTTACCGTGAAAAACTCAACTGTACAATCTACTGCATCTGCACAGCAGGTGATGAATGCTGCAACCCATTTACGAAGAAAGAGGAGATGGAGAAGAACGACGACCAGCATGACCATGACAATGATGATGATTGTGTAGATCGCGATGAGTTATAAGAACAACACTCAGTATTGGATAGATAGTATGTGTGCTCACAGCTATCTATGCTAATTTGGTTTGACTATGAATGTTTACATTTGGTTATATTAGCCACAGGCTAGTGTTTCTATGTTTAATAAAATTAACTATAAATAAAACCATAAATTGTCTGTTTCATTGTCAGTTACACGAAGTGGGAAAGTTAAGTACATTTCAACAATTTTGAGCCAAAATGACGTTGACCTTGATTTTATACATTGACCTTGACCTTTAATCACGAAAATAATATCAGATATGAATTCCTCGAGTCAAACTGATATAGAAAAGTGCTATTGCACATGATTCCAGGCCTATTAGTTCAAACGGTATACTTGGATCAAGCTTAACTAGCGCTAACAATGCTAATTATGCTAATTAGCTAATAAAAAAAGTTCCCCAAAGTTGGCCCAGTGCCAACAAAGCTCAAAATCTTCCAGACACCCATGTGAATACATATCAATCAAAAAACCTTACAGTTATTACAATTTCTAGGTTCGCTATCTGGCAACTAGACTAATATATATATATATATATATATATATATATATATACATATATATATATATATATATATATATATATATATACACACACACATTTGTAGCTTTATAACAAAATATATATGATTATATATATATATAACACTTTCAATGACCTTTGAGATTACTGGTGGCAGATATATCGGGTTTATAATTGTAAAAACGATGTTTCATGATCATTTTTAAAACTAGGAATTGCTTTCCCAATTTTCTTCTTATCTGGAAACATCCCAATATTTGATTAATAAGTAATGTTAACGTTTCATAAGAACACGTTTGAAACATTTAATCTGTTTTAGTGTAATACTGTCGCAGCCACAACTGGATTTACAGGAAAATTGTCAATTATTTTGAGTATTGTCTCTTCATTAATTTCTTGCAATTGAAAATAAATATCCACATTTCCTCTTAAATAATGACTATGATTTGTGTTACTACTGCATTTTTAATGTGTTTGCAAGATTCTTACCTATGTTTCTAACTTATTATTATTTAATTTGCAATTCCGACATTGCTATTTATTTTATTATTTCCATTTTTATAATGTTCAGTTATTGATTTTGTTGTTTGATCTTCGTAAACTTTCGTTAATAGTTTCCAAGGTTTTATTTGCGTAATTTATATACGTGTTAAACTGTTGTTCATAATATAATAGTGCAGCTGTTCATAATATAATAGTGCAATACGTTTTTAAATTTTACTTTTCAATAGTGTTCGGTAAATATTGGATTAAACGCTTAAGTTGATTATGTAGATTTTCTCAGTATTTCATAGATATAAAATATCACATTTGAAAATGTTTATGTTTGCGTTTCTTAAACTTTACTAAATGATATGGCATGTGTTTACAGTTTGCTTTTCCAAGTATATTAGTAAATATTTTGTAATGATAATAAAGAAGAGTATTTGTCTACGCCATCTCGCAATAACGTCACTCAGAGGGGCATTACACTTTACATACATGTACACATTACTTTAAGTTAAACAATAGATATGTAGTTGACCAATACAGTGATCAGTATAAATTGTTCGATATAAATAAACAATATTAGTCTTAGTAATATTACAATATTAATACTGATATGAAAGACGATATTATATTATAACTTAAATAAATAATAATAAAATAGTTGATAATTATTATATATTAATTATTTTCGGATATCACAATTGTTCTTTTAACGTGAAAACGCTCTCTTCAACGTTAACGTCTCCATTTGCTTTTTGAACGAACTGAGGCAGTACGTGGCACACATGGCAAGTGGCAGATTGTTCCAGAGGCGTGGAGCAGCAATTTGTTTCTCCCTGTGTATGTAGCCTGCATCATGGAATCTCCAGCAGGTGAGCGTCCGCAGAGCGTAGCGCACGGGTCGGCTGGTAACGAATTAATAGGTCGGTTAAGTATGCTGCAACTATGCCGTGAAGGCTTCGAAACGTCAACAGTAGCAGTTTGTACTTGATACGTTGTTTGGTCGGAAGCTAGTGAAGATCGACCAGAACTGCAGTGACGTGGTCGTGTTTCTTCGTTCTGGTTATCAGACGGGCAGCAGCCTTCTTGCACTCTTTGGAGTCTAATGATAAGATGTACGGAAATGCCGTACAGCAGGCTGTTTCCAATGTTAAGGCATGATGTCACGTAGGCATGAACCATAATTTACGTGGTTTTCCGGTCAAGGAGATTTCGAATTATTCCACTACAGTGGAGATGCACATATGACACACGGAACATATATTGCACTTGGTTGTTCATGTTTAGGACGTCATCAAAGAATAATAATAATAAAATACAATATTTATATAGCGCCATAATCACACGGTGCTCTATGGCGCTTTACAGTTCACATTAATAATACTAATAATTAATCTACAGAGAAATTAAAACATTCCAATATTTAGTTAAATCATTTAAAAGCTAAACAACAATAGTCGTAAATTGAAAGAGTAAGAATACAATTATATAATGCAATAAGTAATTTAGTAATATACTACATAAGAACTATCAAATGATAATAATAAACAAATAAATATATAGAATTAAGCGGAATAAAAGTAGTAAGATTGCGGATAAAATGTACATTCATGGCATTAAAATAAATGAACTATTAACAATAAATATTAAGTATATTAAAAGTGTTGATGAGTCTATTTGTTGTCTATATAGTGCTGCCGGAACAGAAATGTCTTCAGTTGCCTTTGAAATGTAGTGCAGGTATCACAATTTCTAATGTTAACAGGCAAAATGTTCCATAGCGTCGCCGCTGCTTTCGTAAAAGTTATGTCTCCATATGTTACAGTTCTGGTTCGTGGCACGGTCAACATGATAGTTGATTCTGACCGTAAAGAGCGTGTTGGTCTGTAGACGGAGAGTAGATCACTCAGGTAGACTGGCGATTGGTGGTGTATCGCACGATAGGTGTGTGACAAGATCTTATACTCTATTCGGCGGTGGACTGGAAGCCAGTGAAGTTCTTTTAGAACAGGAGTGATGTGTGAGCGGCGACCGGTTCTTGTGATGACACGCGCGCAAGCATTCTGTAGGCGTTGCATCTTCGCAAGATGATTCGCGGGCAAACCGTAAAGTAGCGAGTTGCAGTAATCTAATCTTGAGGTCACCAAGGTATGTACAAGTGTTTTTGTTGCATCTTGGGTGAGATATCGTCGAATTCTCCCAATATTCCTCAGGTGGTAATACCCTGTTCGACATACCGAACGAACATGCTGACTCATATTCAGGTGTTGATCGTAGATAACCCCAAGATCGCGGACGGAAGATGATTGTAGTTGCTGTTGTTCCCCGACGGTAACAGTAATGTTAGATAATGATTTAAGTCCGTGTTTGGATGTGAACAAGATCACTTCCGTCTTCCCCTCATTCAGCTTGAGCATATTTCTCGTTAGCCAGGTACGAACGTCTCTGATGCAATCATTCAACCGGGTAACTGCTGCTGTACGTTCTTCACGGTCACTATTCATGAAAGAGACATATAATTGTGTGTCGTCCGCATAAAAGTGCACGTCTAATTTATGATGCCTTATAATGTTTCCAAGTGGTCGTGTGTAAAGTGAGTAAAGTTTTGGACCAAGCACCGATCCCTGTGGGACGCCATATCCCAGTGTTACATCAGCCGAAGCATCTTCACCAATTATGACTTGTTGGCATCGCTGGCGCAAATATGATGCCATCCATAACAGTGCATCGCCAGACATGCCATGTGTTTCTTTCAATCTCTCGAGGAGGATGGCATGATCAATCGTGTCGAACGCTGCTGACAAATCTAACAAAACGAGCGCTGCAACACGTCCACTGTCCAGTGCCTGGACGATGTCATGTTGTATCTTGATTAGAGCTGTTTCGGTTGAGTGTTGTTTTCTGTAGGCAGACTGCAATGGGTCGTGCAGATTGTTTTCTAGTAGATGTTGCTCGATTCGAGTATTAACAACTTTCTCCATTATCTTGGAGATGAATGGCAGGTTTGACACTGGACGGTAGTTGCTTAGTAACTCTGGATCAAGCGATGGTTTCTTCAGTCGAGGTCTAATGTGGGCGTACTTCAGCTCTGCAGGCACTTTGGATGTTTCAAAGGATCTATTCACAATAGCCACTATTATTGGTGCTAGTTCACGAGCACATGATTTAAGTAGCCAAGTTGGAATGGGGTCCAGTTTGCAAGACTTATCAGGCGAAGATTTTATGATGTCTATGATTTCTTCATTTGTCGTCGGTACAAACGTATCCAGTGTCACTTGAACGCCATCATCTGTTCGTGTCGTAAGATACGAGGTGTCTTCATGACACAGAGAGTCGCGGATCATCGACACTTTTGCAGTAAAAAAGTGTGAAAAGTCACTGGCGAGTTGAGCACCTGACGTGTGTTTAGGCAATGGGCATCCTCTGTTGTTTCCCATCAAGGTGTTTACCGTTCGAAACATTGCCTTAGTGTCAGGCCGACTCTGCTTGATTTGTTTCTCATAGTATTCAGATTTGGCGGCACGTAGTGACTTATTGACAACAACACAAAAGTCACGGTAGATTTGGTGATGTACCTCCAATTTTGTTGAGCGGCAGCGACGTTCTAGCTGCCGTCGTTTGCGTTTAGCGTCACGAAGAGTGTCCGTGTACCATGGGGCGTGTGGTCGGAGCGTTATTGTTCGATTTAACAGTGGTGCCTGGGAATTGATGATATCATTCAACCAGCGATTATAGTTCGTTATGAGGTCATGGAGAGGGGCTTCAATATCACATAGGTTTTTGTCCTGACAAATACATTCTTTGAATGTCGTAGTATCGATCTCACGTAATTTTCGAAATTTAACAATCACTCGATTTGTGCGTGGTTTTGACAAGCGAGCAGAGAACGATATTGCGTAGTGATCACCACTGATGTTTCCAGACGTATCACATAACACTGGATCCGTCACTGCTAGGTTCTGTATGATGTTGTTGGAATCTTCATTTGTTATTACGACATCCAGCGTATGACCTTTTATGTGCGTTGGTTCGTTGACATGTTGCTTGAGTCCGCAGGTGGAGAGCGAATCTTTGAACCTGCTGGCGTCTGCGTTGGTGTCCGAGTACAGATGAACATTTAAATCCCCGACGATGATGCTGTCCGCGCATTGAACTGCAACATGCTCAATAAAAGATGACCATTCTTGGAAGAAAATGCTTGTTTTGAATCCGTTCTGAGTGGATGTTGGCGGACGGTACACGACAATAACATGAATTGTTGCACCGTGATGTTCAACACGGCAGTTTAGATATTCAAAGTGTGACACAGTAGTATCAGTGTGAGAGGATGTCACAGTTGTCACCGTCAGTCCTGTTTTAAACATGAGTCCCACGCCGCCACCGATTCTCCCAGTATTTCGTGGAACGTGATAAAATTCATATCCAGTGGGGACCATCTCACTGATGCAGACTGCGTCAATGTCACTGCGAAGCCATGTCTCTGTTAAACACATAATGTCGTAGTCGTGAGAGGTAACATAGTCCGAAATTTAAAGAGTTTTGTTTTTCACAGAACGAGTGTTCAGGCAGCACACGTTGATATGGCTTGAGTCCGAATACAGACACGGTGTAGTTATTCGCGTTATATGTATTAAGTTGTCCCTGCAAGCGGTTGTTGTGCACTTGGTGATTGGTCGATGACCGATCTCTGTGGATATTCGTTGTTGTTGTTGTTTACGCCCCCCTCGGCAGCCGCGCTTGGTGGGAAGTCTAGCAGCAATGCCAAGTTCACATAACAATGTCCACGTGGTGGCATTCAACCGTGACTTATAGGATTGTCTGTATTTCACCAGTTGACAGGCAGTGTATAACACTTGGTCTTGTGTTGTCATGCTTTACCGGATACAACGAATTGAGGCTGCCACTGAAGCGTGACGGCCAGTCTGACAGCAGGCTGGGTGTGCATGCACTATGGTTCCAGGTGTCGTCAAGCTTGACTAGTCACCAATGTACCAAAGCAATGTCTTAAAATCGATAAAAACTCACATATATGGCGTATTTGCATGAAATTGTCCGATGAATTGTAGTGCAGGTACTTCACAAATCACACCTCATAAAAATTGTAAATGTATGACGGTCTCAACTTATATAAAATCACAATAATTTCCAGAGCTTGCAAGGTGCAACCACACAGGCGCAACCTATGTCGGTGTGTTGGGAAAACCCCAATGTTCTTAGCAACAGTGGAATAGGCACACCAATTGTACAAAGTTCTACGTTCTTGATGCGCATGTCACAATCATTTCAGTTCTTGCAGCATTGAATGCCAGTTTATTCATACACGTCCATTCTTGTATTTCGACGACACATGCTTGAATGCGCTCCACTGTTTGAATTGTAGTTGGGTGTCATCAGCATATAAGTGAACGTTTATCTCATGACGACGGGATAAACGATTATTAAGATCAGATAGAATGGCGCCATTATATTTGAGCAGGTTATTTCAGAGACAAAGTTCCACACACCTGTTTCATTTTGTACGTGCATTTTGATACATTTGGGAGGACATTAGTTTTACTGGGGCATTTTCAATAACTATGACGTATTTGCTTGATTAGAATACCTCTGTTGATTCTAGCATTAATTTACTACTTTTGCAAAACAATTTACCGATCAAAGTGCCATTTAGGGATGAAAATCTGGTCGGGAATGTTATTTTGGGGAAGAAACTAAATTCTGCTAAAGTGTCGTAACATTTATTAAAATGCAATGTTTCATTGATTTTAAGCAAGTTTGCATTACGCAATACTAAAAGAAAACGTGCTGTCAGTCTGTCATAATAATGGGGCAAACTCATCAATACAGTGTTTGTATTCACAATGTAGGACACGTGTAGGCCTGTATATGTTACCAACTATAGTTGGTTTTATAATGCCGCAATGTTCATACTGAGTATTAATATACATAGCTAAGCCTCATATTGTACTACTAGTCTCGCCCATCGAAATGCTAGTATATCCTTGTAATTGCATGTTACTTAAGTCGTCTTTTTCAGTTAGCCAGTTTCCTGAATACATATAACACTGAAAACATAATTAAGTAACCGCAATTCTTGCATAAAAGCCATTTAATTTAATTTATAATAATAATATAATAATAATATTTATTTGGTATAGCGCCACATCCATAATCGTTCGTGGCGCATCACAACATATTACAATTTAAAAGACATACAAAATATATGTATACAACAAGACAAATACTAGTGTTTTAAGATAAATGTAAAAAATAAATATGTATAGGTATATATATAAATAAAATGATACGGTATTAAAAAGCGTAGCACTTTTAAATAAATACATTACGTATTAGTCTTAAAAATACATAATAATCGATCTAGTGTATAATTAAATTTAGCGTTAGTGCATTGATTGTGTGTGCTCAATATGCCAAGACTATTCGTTTTTGCATTGATCAGTGACATATAATTGTCGTTTTCATAGTACGACGAAGTTGTCATTATTGGCAAACAATCATTATCATTGTCATCATCATTATAACGTAAAATGTTAGTTAAACATTTGTTTAACATCTCTCTGATGTTGTAAACACTGATAATAAGAATCTAACACTTTGTTATGTGAATATTTAAAATGTTTGCATGTTACGTTGTTCAAATATTTCAGTACATAAGTGCTAGTTGCCAAACAATCTAACAGCAGAACTGGAACGTAATTATCTCGGATTCGATCAATGAGGCAGCAATGGAGATCATCACTTACCAAGATCGGGGATGACTGTGATAGCTTTACCGTAGACTGGTGTTGTCCCTGAATCATCGACCGGAACTTTCTTGATAGCGGTGTCCGTCGCCACCAGCAGGGGATACCATTTCACAACTGAAAAGGCAACGTTTTATTCGGACAAGCACGTAGATAACTTCAAATTAAGGCGCCTACCTGGACGAAGCAACGTAGATGTAAAAAAGTTCATCTGTAACATGAACTAAAGTGGATGAAAAGTAACAATCGGGTCGGGAGAGTTGCATGAGTGATGCCATAAGGTGAAGGCCTTTTGTATGTTTACGGCAATGCAGGATATATGAGGAAGCACATGCAATTGTACTGTGTGCGATGGCTGTACTGCAGCAAATTGACGAAGAAGAAAAACTAATTGAAGAAACGAAACAGATGGTGGGTTCGCCCATGGATTTAGCGACGCCAGCCGCCGCGGTGCAGTTAATGTTCTGATGAATTAATCCAGTCCCAGATAAAGTCAACTCAACATGGAAAGCCCCACACCAGCAGAGACTAACACATTATATTATTATACTTTTGTCTAGGTGGACGCACACCAGTTTCAGTACCTTTTATAAGCTGTTTGCCGATAATCGGCCACAATAATACAGCATTGCGCAATACAATTTAACAAGACTTAATATGATCGCCACCTACAGAAACAAGTATATATGGCAGGTCGACTAGGAAGCCCTTTGGCTTATCGAGAGTCCAACCTATATATGTAATTGAACTCCGTCTTTTTACGAATATGTCGATTTCATTTTAAAACATATTAACACTACTAGCACCTATACAATCAGGTGATAATATATTTAATTTAATTACTGTTCTTTGTGAACATGAACATTTTCTGATATCTGCTTCTTTGCTAATTTATCTCCATGCTCTCTAGTCCTTCTTTCTTCCTTAACCGAAAACAAATATTTATCTCAATATTTTCATCAACCACATTCTTTTAGATGCATTACATATGTAATATGCCTGTGTTTTGTATCAATTCGGTTGCTCTCCTTTATACTATGTCTTGCATATCAATATATTTCTCTCGTCCAAGCTTTTCTATACTATTCTAAATTAAATATAACTGTTGTTTTGTATAACGGTATTATTAATTATGTTTCCTTGTACACTACGTTTCGCCTAATCCAATAATTTTGATTCACTTCGCTGCTGAAATTCAACACTGCTCTGGTACATTCATATTGGCACTAATAGTTAACCTTAACTAATTTTCCATTACGGTAAAATTAGTACAGTACAACATATGTGCTAAGCATGACCTCAGTTTTAGAAACCCATGTTGAGATGGGTTTATCAAGTTACTTTTAACAAGAACATCAACCGAATGATCTTTAATCAATATTTCTAACAGTTTGCAAATCACCGAACTTAATTCCACTGGTCTTTAGTTATCTGGATTGTTGTACCTTTTTTAAATAATGGAATACAGTTTACTTGTTTTCATTCTAACGGAACTACTTCCTCATCTAATGACAACCTGAACACTGTTGCAAGCGGTATGCTAATTTATGCTACAGTTTTCAATAGTAATATGGGAGAAACCCAACCAATCCAGGTGATTTATTATCCCTAATATTCTTTATTTTCTTAGCTACCATTTTTGAGGTTATAATTAGTTGTCTGAAAAAAGTATGACTCTCTCCCTTCGAACCTAGTCGCTGGTACTGAGAATGCATTACTAGCTACCCTGAAACCCTGGTAAACACCGGACGAAAGTACTCATTTAGGTTACTGTTTCCATTACTACTTTCTGGAGGTTCAGAGTTTCTCTGTGAATTTATAATTTCAGCTGCAGCTTGGTTAAGTGTTTCTTTATCAGTGGTATGGTCTTCTTCACTTGCAGTATGCTTATATGACTTCCACGTAATTTGCCTGTATTTTCTTATACTGGCTTCTTTCGATAAGTGTTTCTTTTATGACCGTTTTCCCTGTTTTTTCAAGGGGACAACTTTATCGACGGTGTAGTCAATTTCACTATTTAAGAAGCCCCTGCATCCTGTTGCTGACTTATTCTTTAGTGTGTTATTCCATTTTATCTTTGATAAATATTTCCTCATGTCCTTCTATCTTCCTTCCTTCGTGACAATGTTTCCTGTGCCGTATGTTTCGATTCCGCTCTCCTTCTACTGTTATGATGAAGTATATCTGGTTGTGATCACATCTACATCTTAATATTATTAACAAATTACTTCTGGGAGCTCAAACCTATGTCTTACTCTGGTTGGTTCTAACACATGTTGAGAAACGAAACTATCTTGAATTAAATTTAGAAACGTTTACTCCTCACTTTCTGTATTATGTAGCGAGTTATACTGTATATGCCCACGGTTAAAATCCCCCACGAAAATACAGTCCCGTGTACTCACTTCTTTTACACCGTTTTGTTCTTTCTTATTATCTTCTTTGCTTACTGTTAGATTTCAACACACTAACCTAACAGTTCATGTTGAGTTTCGTGTAACTATGTGAGACCAGATAACTTCTTCACATTGTGCTTCTTTGTTTCTAATTTAATTTTATAAGCCTAGATGGATTATTTAATACATAACTCCACCTACCCTTCTTCCTATTCTACATTTCTTAAACATTACACATCCTGTCATTCCTAATTCCGCATTTGATATATCGGTGGTCCCGCAATTTCCAATTATTTATATTTTGTGACGGTCAATATATTCTATCATGTATAGTTAATTATTTTGTTTAATCTGCTCCTTGCATTTAAACAAACACCTTTATAACCAAATTCAGTAGCGTTTTCAAGACTGTTCTTTGCTGATTTCTTTGTGCTTTTTATATATTTGGCTTCTCTGTGAGACCCCCTTCATATCTACATGAACTAATATAGATCCTCTGTGGCCATGTCCTAATAATTTGTTCTATACCCGTTAAGTCGCATTCTCTATCCTAAACCTGGAACACAAACAACAACATCCTCTGCCCTGCGTTATGTATTCTCTGAGTTTAACAACATGGAGTCGCCCATAAATACCCGTTCTGTTCTCAATGCTCCCTCAATCACTGCCTCATAGTAGCTATTGCGTTTTGCATCTACCTGGTCTTTGTTTTTTCCATGCCAGTGTCTCTGTTATTCCTGTCATCATCCCTGTTATTGATTTCCCTTTCGGCACATCTTCTCTCATTTCCTTTTTCCCCTTAATCTTTCCTCCTGTCACTTAAACTATTCTTCTTTCCGGTCCCATTGTCCGCCCGTCTTTCTCTAATGTAATTTTCTCACATGTCACCTTCCTGAATGTCACGATTTATGTTGTTCTCTCTCCATTTGTTTTCCTTGCAATAACACTCCCTCGTCTCAGTCTCTTTTCCGCATCCATATAGTCACCGTATTACTCCTTCCAATCTATCTCTCTGTCGAGGTGTCTATTCCATCCGCCTCTTTGGTCATTCTCATATCCATCCCCTTCACAATATCGGTTACCTTAGCTATCTATGCTGTTAGACATTCCATCTTCCAACATCCGAAGCACAGGAAGGTAAACCATTCATCCATTGTCTCAGCCCAATACTTTCTGCATCTAGATAAGGCAAAATTCACCAGGCTGGGGCAAGTGTCACACACCAAGTGCCCCTTGCCTTCACGTTCCGCTGGCAAGGTGCCATATTAAGCCATTAGAAACATCAAGTACAAGCATATGATGTGAAAGACATTTTAGCAAAAACTACTACTCAGTATAATTATGTCAAGCACTCCCTTATGAATAACCGTGACACAAGAACAAATACTTATCAATCAGTATTTCTTCTTGTTTTTCAACTTTTATTCACCACAAATTTCAACCATCTACATCCGCCAATGTTCCTGCCGAACAGTACCACCTGTTAAGCGCCTTGTTAATGTTAATCTTTGTTTAATTTCAAATTTAGAGCGATATTGTATGTTCCTTGTCACGTAATTAGCCAGGGCAGGTACACGCAGTGAGGAGATATATATTTAAATGTCACTCATAATACATTAAAACGTTGCAACATAATTGCAGGATTAGTAATAGTAAGACGGTCTAGTTACAGGTTCAATTCTACGCAATTGACCATTCGCTTCAAATCGGTATTTGTTAATACACGTACACGTATAACGACACATATTTGCATAAAGGTGATACTGATACGATACATATGACACTGGCATTACAAATTATACATTTAACTAATAGCGCAGTGGGAAGAACGTCGGACTCTGGTCTAGGGGAACCCGTATCCAGATCCTGCGCTACCGTGACAAACTATTAGGACATTGTTTTTACTTCACATTGATCAAGTTCACTCCGCTGCCTAAATGTGTACCTGGCTATAATCATAATGGGTATTTGTAAATATATATATTTCGCGCGTAACCGTAAAGAGTAATGTGTAAAACATCTGACCAATGATGAAAAATGGATACTGAGCAATGATATGTATAACTTAAACTTTCCTTATCTAATAATGCTTTGTTACTTGAGACTCACAGCGCATCGTTTAAATCATGACATTTTAGGGCAGAAATGAACCCAACATTATTGAGGTTCAGAGGGGCTAACATAGGCAAATTCATATAAAATTATAACTCCGTTACGTAGACATTCAATGTAATTTGACATCATGTTTTTCTGTATGATTTCAGTGCATTTTATCGCATACAATTGAATGTTGGTCTGACGTACTTTCACAATTGACTCCAGAGTATCCAGTATGGCATTTGCATGTATACTTGTTGTTTCCATCAGTACATGTCCCTGCATTCTTGCATGGTTCGTCTTTGCAGTCATCAATGTCTACAACGTAAATAACTTGCTTATATGAAATATTTTAGTTCAGTATAGAACGCATGCATAAGCATGACGCTGCTTACACATTACTACGTAGTACATGGATTGCATATTATTGTCACGTCATAATGCAGTAGCTGATATTATTGATGTATAATTAATTGCGTTTCTTAATACAAACATTTGGAACAGAGAAACTATAATTAACGTACTAAAGTGTCGCATAAATCATTACACAAAGAAAGAAAGAAATCCAACATGTACAATATTCAGATGGGCTAACATGGCGAATGGTGACCATAAACCAAATTTACCAAGAGTTTAATATGCTACCATAGCATTGCAGCGAACTCCCTTCTCGCGAGAATGTTCGCATGTTGGGCGATAGAGGGCTATTCCACAAAAAAGTCTGACAGTTGGCGTTGGAAATGCTATTTTCTTCGTAGTCTTCGATTTCCGTTAACCTAGGTAGCTATAACTGTATGCTCTGTTGAATGAATTTTCAACATGTTTTCCTTTAAATCCGAGAATTCACCAAATGACAGCTGTATAATTCAAAATAATTAATTATCGCGTGTTACGCTCGGTACCAAGGTTAATGTTAGTTTAAGCGTCATTAATAAATATTAAAACAAATTATATTTGAAACATGTTGCTTTTGTTCGATAGATATGTTGTAAACTTGTAAACGTATGAACTCTGAAAATGTGGTTGTGTTCATGGAATGTGATTCCATACGGTTCGAGGTTGTATATGTCATACTATGTAAACACTTGTAAATGACCAACAACGTATTTTTATATATTTTTTGACACATACTGATTTTCACTTATGTCGCATACGTCATATATTCCAGCGGTAATGATTTAATTTCTCCGCTTTTGTCTGGGCGACATTAAATTTGGTATCGTGCGTAACAATAATCGTCATAGTTTGGTATCGGGCGTAACACTCGTACGATAATTCAGTAATAACACATGTATATATTCGCAAACCCCGCATGATACTATTTCCGAACGGACCATAACTGGTTTTGCTTTTGCTTTTGATTTGAAATTGATGCTACGCAATTAGGAGGAATTAGTGGAAAGTCCATAAGATATGTGCTTTTCGAACTGGTTCATATGTGGTATAAAGCGACAGAATTAATTGAATTATTATATCACAGTTTTGATGCTTAACTTTAGTAACACTTTGACCTTGTTAATCATAATGTGTTACTAGATAAGCTATGGGTATGAGCTGCCCGCACCTATTTAAAGATGAATGGCAACATTTCTATTAGACAGAGCTCAATGAGGCGGGGCGGGGCGGGGCGGGGCGGGGCGGGGCGGGGCGGGGCGGGGCGGGGCGGGGCGGGGCGGGGCGGGGCGGGGCGGGGCGGGGCGGGGCGGGGCGGGGCGGGGCGGGGCGGGGCGGGGCGGGGCGGGGCGGGGCGGGGCGGGGCGGGGCGGGGCGGGGCGGGGCGGGGCGGGGCGGGGCGGGGCGGGGCGGGGCGGGGCGGGGCGGGGCGGGGCGGGGCGGGGCGGGGCGGGGCGGGGCGGGGCGGGGCGGGGCGGGGCGGGGCGGGGCGGGGCGGGGCGGGGCGGGGCGGGGCGGGGCGGGGCGGGGCGGGGCGGGGCGGGGCGGGGCGGGGCGGGGCGGGGCGGGGCGGGGCGGGGCGGGGCGGGGCGGGGCGGGGCGGGGCGGGGCGGGCTACGGGCCAAGTTACTGCGGGGCGGGTGGGCTGCGGGTCCAGATGTCCAGCCCGCGCAGGGCCTTAGTACTTAGGAAATATATATATATATATATATATATATATATATATATATATATATATATATATATATATATATTGCGCTTAATAGTAAGGATTAACGTGTAAAACGTTTGAGCTATGAATAATGAATACTGCGCAATGATATGTGTAATTTATTTTTTAAACTAATGTACTTCATATGGAATTAGTTGTTTTCATTCTTGGCATTACTTGTTACAGCAACACTATTGCTTTGTTATTTGAAACAACTCACAGCGCATCGCTTAAATCATGACAACGTTTTAGGGCAGAAATGAGCCCGACATTCATGGGGTCCAGAGGGGCTAACATAGGCAACGTCATATAGAGTTATAACTCCGGTACGTAGACATATGATACCTTGTTTTGTTCGGTATGATTCCACTGCATTTTTATCGCAAATAGTTAATTTTGTTTTGACATACTTTCACAGTTGTCTCCACAGAATCCGTAATTGCAGTTACAAGTATACTTGTCCTCTCCATCAGTACACGTCCCGTCATGCATGCATGGTTTGCTTTTGCAGTCGTCTATATCTAAAACGTAAAGAACACATGCACACGCAGGACGTTGCTTACAAATTACTAAAACAAAATTTTATAATACATAGACTGGATATTATTCCATCAGTACATGTCCCACCATTAATGCATGGATAGCTGTTGAACTCGTCAACATCTACAATGTAAATATTATTGTTTTGAGGCGAACGTTAATGGCTCAATAAAGGTTAAACACAAACAAGTGATGGCAAATTGCACCACACAAGGGTTGACTAGTTTTGTCACTTGCGAGTTAATACAATTCTAATTTGACACATGTTTTATTGTCGTTGTCGCATTCCATTTGGAGGTGAAGGATAAATATGTCACTCATCATGAATTTATTTATGACAAATTAATTGTAGGTTAATTATCAACCAGGTGGACCAATTGCACTTTCACTACAATAATATATAATACTTTGCTGTCTAATTGAGTACCTAGCTATAATCGTACTCGATACATATGAAATATTTATAAATATATATCGCGCGTAAGTAAGGAGTAAAGTGTAACACGTTTGAGCTATGCTGAATAATGGATACTGCACAATAATATGTGTAACTTATCTTTTTTTACCTAATGTACTTCATATGGAATTCGTTGTTTTCATTCATGTCATTACTTGTTACAGCAACAATATTGCTTTGTTATTTGACTCACAGCGCATCGCTTAAATCATGTCAACATTGTAGGGCAGAAATGAACCAAACATTCATTGAGCCCAGAGGGGCTAACATAGGCAACGTCATATAGAGTTATATTTCCGGTATGTAGACATATGGTACCTGGTTTTTTTCTGTATGATTCCACTGCATTTATATCATAAATAGTTCAATTTTTGTCTGACATACTTTCACAGTTGACTCCCAAGAATCCTGTAGCGCATTCGCATGTATGAGTGTTCACTCCATCACTACACGTGCCCACATTCTGACATGGGTTGGGATCGCAGTCATCTATGTCTAAAACGTAAAGAACACATGCACAGGCACGACGCTGCTTATAAAATACTATATAATACATAGACTGACTATTCTACCATCAGTACATGTCCTACCATTAATGCATGAATAGCTGTTGCACTCGTCAACGTCTACAATTTAAATAGTATGTTACAGGCGAACGTTAATGGATCAATAAAGGTCACACACACAAATGTGATGACAAATTGCACCACACAAGGACTGCATATTTTGTTACTTTTGCGAGTTCATTCTAATTTGACACATGTTTTAATACACATCATATATACCAGCATTCCATTCTTGATCAATGTCTTCCTGACTATAAACCGTGGTTGATATTTGTGAAGAAATAGTTGTCGCGAATACATTGAAAAGTAGCTCTATGCTTGTCAGTTAATTCGAGATTGTGTATGTTTAAATTTGTTTTCCAAAGAGTAAAAAAAAGTGCATTGAACTATCCTGATGATTGCATGATGCGCTTTAATTATAATACGTTAAGATTAAGATCAACCAAGAGTGTAGCGTGCTACCACGACGATACAGCAATCGGCAACATGGCATAATGACTGAGCGAACCATATTTCACATGACATTATTTCGCTGCTTTATATCGCGTTATCGCTTCAAAAATCAACACTAGTCTGACATACTTGTTTCACAATTGTCACCCGTGTATCCTGCAGTGCAAATGCAAGTATATCCGTTCCCACAATGGATACATGTCCCGTCATTGATGCATGGGTTGCTCTTGCAGTCTATGAAGTGAAGAATATTGTTTCTTAGACAAAAAAGCATACTAGTTAGCAGAGTATACACGTCATGTCTATACATAATAGTTTTGCATTAACGACATAAGTAATTCAGAAGACATATACAAATATCACTAGTAGTCTGGTTACTTGTCACTATCCATCACATACATAATAAGTTTGGTCAAGGTAGTGTACTCACATACTGTCACATATTTATAGGAATGTCTCCTTCATACGAAGTTGCATTCATGATAAAACATTTAATGTAGTAGCTAGTAGCGCAGTGGCTAGAACGTCGGACTCTCGATTAAGAGAAACCTTATTTAGATCCTGTTCTGCCGTGTCAAACTTTAGGCACGTTTTCTAACTCTAATTTGCCTCATTTTAGTCAGCTGTATGATTGCATACCAAACATCAGGCCGCGGTGAATATTTGTGATTGAATACTGTTCGCGCGTTACTTGCAGCGAAGCTGGATCCTTTGGAGATAAGTCGAAATGATGTTCTAAGAAACACTTCTGCCAGGAAGTAAAGTGTAAATACAGCGCATTGAAAAATGCTAAGGATTATATTCGGCATTTGTCAAGGAACATAGCGTGTTACCTAGTTATTCATGGAGAGTTCTTTGCGGTGCATATAGTACTTAGAGCAGAACAATTTTATTATGCTACTATAGATGAAGTTTGTACCGCATGAATTTTGACCCACCTATTAGTTAGAAAATGTACCCATTATTAATGTACAAAGGTGCTAATATATGCAACGCTGACCAGAAGCCAGACAATGCTTGACAAAACGCACCCATTTAATCTAAATATATGTCCCAAAAAAATAGCTCCTTGGGTGACACCGGAAATAATCAAATGTAAACAGCGCCGGGGCAATATGGAATGCATTTGGCGTAAATATCACGCCACTCAAGAACATGTAATCAAAGAAACTGAAAATTGCAATGGCAAAGTCCGATTTGGTCGAATATAATGATCTTCATTATTTCTGCTACATCAAACAGATATATGAATAAAGCAAAACTGAAGGCTACATAGGAGGCCTTCTCTTTCTCTGCGAACTCATGCATCAATCAATTCACTGTATAACTCTTGTTCCGCTCATTTTAAAGAAACAATTAGACTAATCCATTTCGTTAACATTATTACTGCGCTGACACACGATTTAATGCATAATTATTGGCATACTATTAGCGGTAATGATATTGATAATGCAAATATATCTTATGATAACGTTATTGATGATTTTACTAAAATGTACAATAAACATTGACCTGTGTCAAAATGCATACACGAAAAATCACTTGTGTCAAGCATGTATGTTACCCAGGCAAGTTAAACCGTGGTTAGTGATTACCATATTTAGTGCATATGGCAGAGGAGTAAATGCTCATAGTTTCTTAATAGTCTACCTATTTTCTGTCGACTCAATGTAGTGCGCTATGTTGTACAGCTTGATCAGTGCTAACTGTGTTGATTAGGGTGTACCACCGTTCAATGCTATAAACACTGAAACTGGTACTGTTTGCGGGGAAATAAATCGTGCGGCGTTATGTAATATGCATTTATAACACAAATAATTAGTTTCTTCAAAACAAATTATCTACGTGATTATGCTTAATAAAAACATATAGGTGTTATATATAGCAGGTATATTAGTCTAGCTAGAGAAACCTATATGTGGTATAGGATGTATATTTAGAAACCCATGTTGGAATGGGATTATCAAGTTACTATTAACAAAGTTGTCTTCATGATAGTTTGCAAATCACCGATCTTAATTCCACTGGTCATTATTGATCTTACTTGTTTCTCATACTTTTTAAAATAATGCTTCCTCAATCACTGCATCGTAGTAGCTCTTGCTTTTTGAGTCTACTTGGTCATTTATTTTTCCCCTGCCGGTTTCTATGTTGTTCTTGTCTTTCCTGCCTCTTTTTTCCTATCATCATCCCAGTTATTCATTTCCCTTTCGTCACATCTTCTCTCACTTCCTTTCTTCCCTTCGTCTTTCTTCTTGTCACATACACTTATCTCCTTTCCTGTCCCATTGTCCCTCCCTCTTTCTCGGCTGTCATTTTCTCACCTGCCACCTTCCTGAATATCATGTTTAATGTTGTTCTCTCTCAATTTGTTTTTTCTTCCCATCACCCTCCTCCTGTCACTGTCCTTTCTGCATTATTCTTTTCACTATATTGCTCCTTCCGACCTCCCTCAGTCATCGCTCTCTATTCCATCCCTTTCTTTGGTCATTATCATCTTAATCTCCGTCAAAACATCAGTTTGCTTAGCTATCTATGCTGTTAGACAGTCCATCTTCCAACATCCTAAGCACAGGAAGGTAAACCATTCATCTACTGCCTCTGCCCAAGACTTTCCGCATCCAGTTAAGGCAAAATGCACCAGGAAAAGGTCGGTCGTATAGAAAGTAGTGATGGAAACATAATAACAGAGGAATTCTTAGTGGGATAAAACTTAAATGAATACTTTAGTTCGTTGTTTACCGGGGAAGATATGAGTGCTTTACCAGTAGCAGAGACTCAATTCGAAGGGAAAGGAGAATCAAACTACTTAGGACAACTAATTGAAACGCCAGAAATGGTAACTAAGTTTATCTTCCAACACACCATGCACTGGAAGGTAAACCATTCCTCCATTGTCTCTGCCCAATGCTTTCCGCATCCATACATAAGGCACAATCCACCAGGCCGGGGACAATTGTCATACAACAAATGCCCCTTTGCCATCACTTTCAGCTGACAAGGTGTCATATTATGATTACTCAATATTAACTTTACGTTATACACAACTGAAGACCTACGATACCGTGAACGCTAAGTTTAATGTTTACTGGTACCATTCCGTTGCCGATACGTTGGACACTATCTACATAAACAAACTAGTGTTTCTTACTAATAAATGTGCTTATTTTATATAACTTGCTACTTAAACAAAGCAGTATCTTAAGTACGTTGCTGTTATGCGTATAACTTTATCTGTTACATTCCATCAAATAACCATATTGGCTCAGTCTTGTTTACAAACATGTTGACAATAGATTACACTATTATCGGTCCGTGTACATACCGTTTTTTCCTTTTTCGTTTTAAAATTTGCGAACACAAAACGGATAACGGATAACGAATTCCTTTTTCGTTTTTCGTTTTCAAACTTGCGAACGAAAAATGAAAAACGAATTCCTTTTTCGTTTTCAAATTTGCGAACGAAAAACAAAAAAAGAATTCCTTTTCGTTTCCATAAGTGAAGTAAGAAAAACGAAAAAGCAATTTGTTTTTCGTTTTTCGTTTTTGTATTTAAGAAACTTCTGCCACACTGTCACTTCGGGTAACGGTAAAAATTACCACCCAACTATTTCGACGGGATAGTTGGGTCGCACTGGCAGAGTTTTGAAAACAAACTCGCAGAAATTGCGTAGGCGAACTGGTATATATATATATATATATATATATATATATATATATATATATATATATATATATATATATATATATGTATATATATATATATATATATATATATATATATATATATATATATATGTATATATATATATATATATATATATATATATATATATACCTATTGGTGAATATTGGTCGTTTCGGCGCTGCTTTTTATGTTTTGACAATTTAGTAAACTATAGTCAACCTTCTGTGATAAACTACAGTAACCAGATCTGTCTATAGATAGATACATCGATAGATGGATAAATCGAGAGTAGTTGTATTTATTTTGTATATGCAACTATGTGATGCAATAGTTATATAACTTTTGTTTGTAAAATATATGATTTAAGTGGCCCCTATTATGACTAATAAATAGTTGTTATCTTAGGGGCCACATTGGTTTACAAAAATAGCTATTTTTATATAATTATTGAACTCCATTGACCATTACGGATAACCCAGTTGTATATAGGAGCATGTATGTTCCTGAGTATTTATTACTAACTTGATACTACATTTATGGCTGAACTTATGCTGATGATACTTGATGATACAAGTATAATTAAATCTTTCACAGATGACACAAACACAGTGAATGTTGAATATTTGATTAATACAGAACTATAATAAACGTATAGCTAAAATTGCATACATGTGCGTTTAATGTATGCTATTGTATATGTCAATCCAACTCTGTTGAGTTGCCAGTAAAACTTGTGTTATTATTATACATTATCATTAACATATGAATAAAAGTAAACTTATTTTTCAAATGTCTAATAAATAGGTTGATGAAATAACATTAACAATTGACGGTGCATACATTGAGAGAGTTAACCAGTTTAACATTCTGAGCTTTACATGATTAAACTGGATTAAAAATATTTATATGAAATAGCAAACAGATTATAACTAACATAACTTATAACTAAATTACAGCATAATCAAACTAGAATACAAATTGCACTCTATAATTATACAATATTGCCTCACACTAATTACTATCTACTGATCTAGCTACACAAATGTGATTGAATAAACACATTGCAAAGAAAACTTGTAAGAATAATATATTCGACTAAATATAGCTCCCACATAGATTTAATGCTTAAACAATGTTTTTTATTATGAATATAAACATAAAACATTACCCACATAGTTACACAATTGGCAGATAACACAAACCAGAAATATGCATAATCATTTCACACCAGCACACTGCAGAATATGTACATTCAGGACTTAATATAAATTTGCAAACAAGAGTATTTAAAATAGTTTGCCTCACGTAATAATAAATTCCTGTATTTGTTTAATCAAAACATAACCATTCATATTAAAAAAAAGACATATACATTATATAAAGCAGCATATTACTCACGGATGCAAACATCATTCTACTGTTGTAAATTACTGCATATGCAAAATAATAATTAATTAACACTAATTCTAGCAACACATTCAGCGATTGTATGCATTATATTTTTATCCCATGTCCTCTACTTACAATATGTGTAAAGTAGCAAATGTTAATAATAAATACTCAGGAAGATACATGCTCCTAAATACAATTGGGCTATCCGTAATGGTCAATGGAATTCAAAAATTATATCACAATTGCTATTTTTTAAACCAATGTGGCCCCTAAGATAACGACCATTTATTTATCAGACATAATAGGGGCCGACTAAGTCGACTATTTTACAAACAAAATTTAAATAACTATTGCATCACATAGTTGGAGTTACAAAATAAATACAACTACTCTCGATTTATTCATCTATCGATCTATCGATATATCTATCTGTAAACAAATTTGTTAAAATAGTTTATCACAGCAGGTTGAGCATAGTTTACTAAATTGTCGAAACATCAAAAGCCGCGCCGAAACGGCCAATATTCACCTATAGGTACTTAGATATACCACTTCGCCGACGCAATTTCTGCGAGTTTGTTTTTAAAACGCTGCCAGTGCGACCGAAGCATCCCGCCGAAACTGCCAACTTTTACCGGTGGCCGAAGTTTCCTCAATGCAAAAACGAAAAACTAATTAATAATAATAATATAATAATAGTAACTTCTTTTGCGCCAATATCCTCGAAAATCAAGCTCAGTGGCGCGACAAAACCAGGGGATTAATCAATCTCATAATCGAAAGCAATGCTTGAGTCGTCAACGGATGGATGGAAAAGCTAGGAGGCTAAGGAGGATAGGCAGCATTAAAGAGATAGGTTTTTAGATGTCGGCGAAATGAAACTATATTACCTTGCGATTTAACACTGGCCGGAAGCGAATTCCACACCGTTGGTGCGGCAACCGAGAAAGCTCGGGTCCCGGCTTTCGTTTTCACCCGAGGGATGTAAAGAGGGTTACTACTGGTTGAGCGTAGCTGTCTGGAATTTCTTGTTGGAGTTAGCATTGAATTTAGATATGCTGGTTGTGTAGATGAGAGTGCTTGATAGGCTACTGTACAAATTTTGAAAATGATGCGATAGTGCACAGGTAGCCAATGCAGTGATTTTAGAAGCCGCACCGAGCGAGAAAAACGAGGAGAACGCGTGACTACCCTTGCTAAACAATTTTGGACACGCTGAAGTTTTGCTATGTCCTTGTTTGCGGTATTGTAAAGGAGGGAATTGCAGTAGTCGAGTCTGCTGCTTACTAGAGCTGTGGCGATAGTTTTAGCAACGGAAAGTGATAAAAACCGGCGGATACGGCGAAAATCACGGATATGGTAAAAACAGCAACGGCATGTTTTCGAGATATGTTGTTTGAAATTGAAGTTTTCATCAAACGTTACTCCGAGATTTAAAACTGAGGCGGCTGGTGTGATACTCTGACTCAGAATATGTGTCGGGAAAAAGCCATTGAGTTTTGCCCGCTGCGTTGAGGTACCAATGATGAGAAATTCGGTCTTATCTGCATTTAGTTTTAATTTACTATTTTTCATCCAAAGGGAGACATCTTGGAGACAATCCCTGAGCTGGTTTAGGGAGCGACAAGTATCTGGTGTGGCCAGAGAAACATAGCTTTGTATGGCATCTGCATAAAGGTGGTGATCCAGGTTGTGACTCTGGATAACTGAGCTTAATGGTGTTGTGTACAGAGTGAAAAGCAACGGACCCAAAACAGAACCCTGGGGGACACCACAAGAGGTGGGCAGCTTGTCTGAGAAGCAGTTACCTATTTTAATGGCTTGCCGTCTGTCAGTAAGGTATGAAGTAAACCAGCTCAAGGCTGTGCCAGATATCCCGTACCACGTTGATAAGCGTGTAATGAGAATGTCGTGGTCAATGGTGTCGAAAGCGGCGGATAGGTCAAGCAGGGTCAGTGCAGTAACTTTGCCATTATCAATGTTAAGGTTTATATCATTGTGTACTTTTAGAAGAGCAGTTTCTGTTGAGTGAAATTGTTTGTACGCAGACTGTGATGCATTGGTTAAACCATTTATGTTGATGTGAGAAATAAGTCGATTTGCAACAACCTTTTCGAGTATTTTGGAAATGAAGCTAAGGTTAATAGGCCTGTAGCTGTTTAGATCTTCTTTTGATAGAGTTGTCTTCTTAAGAATTGGGTTTATATGTGCACATTTAAAGTCTTCAGGGAATAAGCCGGAACAGAGTGATGCATTTATTATATCAGTTATTGGTTTAATTAAAACGTCAAGGCATGCTTTTAGTAGTATGGTCGGAAGTGGGTCAAGATCACAGGATTTATTTGGGGATGACATGATTATTTTTCTTACGTCAGTAGTTGTGGCTGGTTCAAACGATGTGAGTTGAGAATTTACTTGTGGAGAGTCGGCATTTATAGTGTCTGAGGTGTGATCTGTGAAGGCTGAATGTATCAGGCTGATTTTGTCTTTAAAATGACTTGAGAAAGAGTTACACAGTGACTTGATTGATGCATGGGTTGGTAGAGAAGGAGCAGGCCGCCTGTGTAAGATCTCATTTAGGCATATCCATAGCTGTTTTGGTGTAGCAGAGTTATTTGCGACCATGTTTTCGTAATAATACGACTTTGCTTTTGACATTTGTCTGTTACATAGATGACATTGCCGTGTGTAGCGTGACCTGTATAAGGATGAACGAGATTTACGCCAAACACGTTCCAGATAGCGACGGCGCCGTTTAGATTGGATTATTTCCGGGGTCATCCAAGGAGCTGGCGGCTTTTGTGACACAGATTTGGATTTAGTGGGTGCATGTTTGTCAAGCAATGTCTTCAGTATTTGACGGTACTGTTTGTATAGGTCTGATACATGTTCTTTAGGATGTGTGACAAGGTCGGATGTAATTATATCAGTCATAAATGATGCAATGTTGATACTGTGAATGGCTCTGTAGAACATGTTGTGTTTGGACACGGCTGGGGCTATAGGAACTTCAAGATCTGCAATTACTGTGTTATGGTCCGATAAGCCATCTACAACTGTGGGTGTCTGAATGTTTTTACAAGAGGAACGAGTTATCAAGATGTCACGCCAATGTCCATGTATGTGTGTTGGGAAATGTACATGTTGTTTTGTGTCAAATGATGCCAGGATATCATTAAACGTGGTAGTTGTTGCAGATGATATATCCAGGTGAAGATTAAAATCGCCCACAATGTAAAATTCTGTGTGCATGGTTGCAACATTTTCCAAAAGATCCTGGAATTCTTCAAAGAAGTTAGCTGGATGACCTGGAGGGCGATAAATACAAATGGAAACCCCACAGAAGCACGAATTAGATATATTAAGACAAATAGATTCAAATGTGGTATAGTCCGGGCTGGTGTACAGGGTTACATTGAATAGTTTTGAAATAAGGAAACCGACACCTCCGCCTCGTCCAACTGTCGTCGTTTTTCTTTTTTCACTTTTCTTATTTCACTTATGAAAACGAAAAATGAATTCGTTTTTCTTTTTTCGTTTGCAAATTTAAAAACGAAAAACGAAAATGGAATTTGTTTTCGTTTTCGTTCGCAAGTTTGAAAACGAAAAACGACAAAGGAATTCGTTATCCGTTTTTCGTTCGCAAATTTCAAAACAAAAAAGGCAAAAACGGAATATACACGGACCATTATCACCCAATAAAAACATTTGTTCAAATATACTGTTAACTAACACACGTTAGACAAAACTACAATTCAGTATAGCACTCTGCCAATGTTCCCGCCAAACAATACCACCTGTTAAGCGCCTTGCTGTAACTCTTCACATTTGTGCGTCTGGTGTATTACTATATCATAATGTGAACGTCATGCTGCTGATTGACAATTCAATGATTTAATAGCTTTAGTTTAAATATGTGACTTGGCTTTATCTATTACCGTTTATTGTATACGCATGTGCTGGGTCTGCGCAATCTACAATATGCAGATTGCTGCAACCATGTGCAGATTGCGCGGGAAAGGCGTTTCCATTGACAAGTAGCTTGGACATTGTGGCCAAGCGAATATTGGTGCACATTCAGGCATAGCGTAGTTTTGTTGTCATATATTGCCTACCTACCAAAGTATGTCATGCGTACATTTATCTGGACCGCGGTTAGAACAACTACTTTTTGCAGGTGACTATATATATATATATATATATATATATATATATATATATAATATATACATATATATATATATATATATTATATGTATATATATATATATATATATATATATATATATATATATATACATATTTAATTCATGCATACACACACACACATATATATATATATATATATATATATATATATATATATATATATACATATAATATATCACATATACCACCAAGCTTCTGTCAGAATGTCATTTACCTTAAATGCATTAGTATTGATCATCCATAACACGAACAACACATCCATTGGTGTCTCCGACCATGCCATGATTTACCTCCTGCCCTCCTATCGACAGACACTTAAACAAGTGAAACCTTTCGTTAGAAACATTAAGCGCTGGGACGACGAGTCCATCCTGCGTCTCCAAGGATGCCTGGCATGCACGGACTGGGACTCTTTTAGAAACGCATCTAACGACATCCATGAATACGCAGATACTGTGACATCATACATAAGCTTCTGCCAGGATCTGTGTATTCCCGAAAAGAGTGTGAAAGTGTTCGGCAACGATAAGCCATGGTTCACGAAATACCTGAACATTAAATTGAAACAGAAGGAAGAAGCCTTCAAGAGTGGCGACCGTGCACTGTACAAAAAAGCCAAGTACGGTGTTGAAAAGACGATACGGGAAGCGAAACCTGACTACAGGCGCAAACTCGAAGGCCAGTTCTTTTCTAACGATACCCGCTCTGTCTGGCAAGGACTCCAGTGCATTACTGGCTACAAGCAAAAGCATTCAATCCCTGGCTTTGAATCAGCAACACCTGACAACTTTAACAACTTTTACGCCCGCTTCGACCGCCAGAATTTGACGACTACACCCTCAGCCTCCCAGACCCTGCTGTGCCCCTCCCTCCACCCTTCACTGTTCATGAGCACGAGGTGAGGAAGCTACTCAGGCAACAGAGCAGTAGGAAAGCAGCTGGTCCGGACAACGTTTCCACATCAACTTTGAAATACTGCGCTAATGAATTAGCAACTGTATTTACGCCTCTCTCAATATGCACACTGTTCCAGTCTGTTTTAAGGCAGCAAGCATCATTCCGGTACAGAAGAAGCCGAAAGCGACAGCGCTGAATGACTTCCGCCCCGGGGCTCTGACGTCAGTGGTGATGAAGGTGTTTGAGCGATTGGTACTGAGATATTTGAAGTCGGTCACCAACTCCAGCATGGATTCACTGCAGTTCGCGTACACGGAGAACAGATGCACCGATGATGCTGTTGCATTGGCCCTGCATTTTGTGATGCAGCACTTGGATTATCCGAACACTTATGCGCGCATCCTCTTCGTTGACTACAGTTCTGCTTTCAATACGGTCATCCCTCAGCAGCTGTACGACAAACTTCATTTGCTGTCAATTGACCCATCAATGTGTTACTGGCTTCTGGACTTTTTACTACAGCGATCACAGGTTGTTAAGATGAACAGTATAGTTTCCAGCACTATTATCATGAACACGGGGACTCCTCAAGGATGTGTCCTCTCCCCACTGCTATATTCTCTGTTTACAAATGACTGTGTTTCACATCACTCTTCTGTACCATTGTTAAAATTTGCAGATGACACCACATTAATAGGGCTGGTGTCGGACTCAGATGAGTCTGAATACCGCCATGAAGTTAGCAGCCTGGTGTCGTGGTGTTACACTAACAACCTACAACTGAATGCGTCCAAAACTAGAGAGATGATCGTAGATTTTAGGAAGAGAAAAAACCCACTTGCTCCCATTATTTTTAACGGCGACTCTATCGAAAGGGTGGATTGTTTTAAATTTCTAGGCACGATAATATCAAATGACTTAGCTTGGAAAAACAACACAGATGCTGTCGTCAAAAAGGCCCAACAAAGACTGTTCTTCCTGCGCCAACTAAAGAAGTTCGGGCTGAGGAGAGATATTCTTGTTCAGTTCTATCGTTCTGCTATTGAGAGTATTCTTACATTCTCAATATGTGTATGGTTCGGCGGCATCAGCCAGCGCCAGAGGGGCAGGCTTGACATAGTGGTGAAAACAGCTTCCAAAATTGTCGGTAGTGAACTCACCTCTGTAACAGCCATATATAAAGACAGATCCAAAAAACGAACAGGCAAAATTATCTCAGACCAAACTCACCCCGCCCATCTTCTGTTCGAATTATTACCGTCAGGGAAACGCTATAGATGCATCCGTACGAAAACAAATCGCTTTAGAAACAGTTTTTACCCGAGTGCCGTAGCAGCCTTATCAGGAATGAAATATAGAATGTAGCTGTAAAGACCCTGGAAACTTGGCTGTTTTCGCCTCTCTGGCGGAATTGTTATTTTACTGGTGCTGGTTGGTGTGGCTGAGCTGTACGCGTGTGGGGTGTGGGTGTACCTATTCTCAGTGGCGGATCGGTGGAGCTGAACAACAATCTTATATTCTCCTGAAATGTTAGCTTAACTTAATAATTGTATAAATATGTATTTTTAAACAAAATTGGACGCATTCAATTGTAATTAAATTGTAATTGTAAATATAATTTTAAATGACATTTTAGTCCTCTTATAGTGTATGTCTATATTTAAAGGACATTTTTTATTATTTATTTATGTTATTAACTAATTTACACCACAATTATTGTTAAATAGATAATCTATTATTTTAATGTTGTCTTTAGTTATTTACTATATTAAATTTTTATAATTTTTTTATTTTAAAGAACATATCATGTACAATGTATATTTTATATCTATATTTTATATTTGTTTGCCGTATTCTATTTTACTGTATATTTAGGGACTATGTAAGTCAACGCCAGACTACATTCCAATTTATCATGTAATTTTTACACGTTGAATATGGCAATACAGCTTTATTATTATCATCATCGTCGTCGTCGTCGTCGTCGTCGTCGTCGTCGTCGTCGTCATCATCATCATCATCATCATCATCATTATCATCATTATTATAGAAGCCCTCTTAATTACAAACAACCTGGGTATGGGGCATTTTGACAAGCCACGACGAACTGTTTGTTGACGATAAGAATAAAATAATTTGAATAACGTTGTATAAATACTGTTGAAAGGCATACATTTATTATATGTCACAGTTGTCGTTAGCGAAAACAAAACATTGGGAAGCGTTATTATGAAGGATAAAATATAACAAAATTGTGACAGCCATCCCCGTATTTTCGACAACAATATTCGTGAAGTCCAAGCAGTTAGCAGAGTGTACTAATACATGTTCAAACGAGTCAATAATATATTAATGGGCTTTATATATAAGGTGTATTGTATAAATGTCTTCAAACAAAATAGTGCCTTACAGTTTTGGGGCTGTGCGGTCCTTGTATATACCGTTTTTTCGTTTTTCGTTTCTGGTTTTTGCATTTAGGATGCTTCGGTCGCACTGCCAGTTCGGGTGGCCGGTAAAAATTGGTAGAAGCATCCTAAATGCAAAAACGAAAAACGAATTCGTTTTTCTTTTTTCTTACTTCACTTGTGAAAACGAAAAACGAAAAAAGGAATTCGTTTTTGTTCGCAAATTTGAAAACGAAAAAGGAATTAGTTTTTCGTTCGCAAATTTGAAAACGAAAAAGGAAAAAACGGTATATACACGGACCCTGTGCTCCCAAGTATAACATGTCACAATGAATATCCCAAACGTCTCTCATTAGTACACAAACCGGTGCCCTCTCATATTGGTTTTGGAACATCTACACAACGTGTTATGTCCTAGTTGTTGTAATTAATCTTTAGCAATATTCAAATAACTTACTTTCAGCTAAAGAAGTAGTGCAATCCAAGCAATTGCCTGATGAAGAAAACGAAAAGTGGTCGCCACTTGACAGCACATCTCGTAAAACTTCATTAAACCGCACCCGATTATCTAACTACATTTGACACAAACAATGCACACATGTGTTTAACTACGTTAGCAGGTATTTCACGGCACACAGACGAACCTGTATGCAACACCGCCAAACCTATCATTTTCCCAGCATCGATGGTGTAACATAAGTAACCAGTCAGTCGATAGATGCACACACTGAAATGCAAAGAGATCATGACCAATGTTTGTGACGTATGTATGAATGTATGTATTTATGCATGTATGTGCGTGTGTGTATTTGTATGTACATTCATGTATATATATGCCTGTATATTTAAATGTTTGTGTATAGGAATGTGTGTATGTATGTATGTATCTATGCAAGTACGTGCATATGTTTATATGTATGTAAGTGTGAATGTATGAATGTATGTATATGTATATATATATATATATATATATATATATATATATATATATATATATATATATATATATATATATATATATATATATATATATATATATAACTATACATATATAGTATATGTATATTTGTGCATATTTAGGTATGTGTATAGGAAGGCATGTCTGCGGAAACCTTCTACAAACATTCGCAATCATCTTAGCCCTAAGTACTGTTTGCAAGCTGACTCATATATGCTTGACGTAAACATACACGTACACATTTTGGTCAACGCTAGGTGTTAAAACAACATGTGTACACTGTCAGGTTTGCACGTGCATGCTCAGTGCCACAATGTCAAGCAGCTAGCATAAGAAGAATCACTCTGCTACGATTCACCACCTTTACCTACACAGAGCATAATGCAACACTTCTACGATTGTTCAAGGTCGATTGATTGGATGATTGGTAGGTTAGTTGAGTAATGTATTGATTGAATAAATATTAAATGTAATGCCGGACTGCTACTGGAAAGTGCGCATTTGTATTTGCCATATTCCGTTTTATAGAATGTACCGGTTTGGGGTGGTGTCCTGCAAGTAGTGTATTAATTGATTTTCTATCTTCATGTGATTGACGCGGCCATCCGTATCCACAGGCAAACCCCACTTTCCATATGTCAAGTATAGAAAACGTATTTGCTTCGCATCTGTTACCCAAAGGAAAACACAGCCAATTAGGAGCTTGACCTATTCCAACTGTAGCATGCAGTGAGAGGGCATTTTAATTTTACTAATATTATGTTGTTCAAGTTTCACTACCTGTGGTCAATTTCATATATTTCAAGCAAAACACTTTTAGTAAAATACACCACTACATC